>JAWQFJ010032604.1:0-12500 GCA_034096865.1 Theodoxus fluviatilis
AGGGAGTGCTTACGTTTGTCCCCAGCCCTAAGGTGTCCTCACACTCACAGTCATACTCACGCAAAATAACCATTTGCCTGCTGCGGAGTTACCTGTTATTCAACCACCACATCACCACCACGCCCACAACACGTCCTCAAGAAACACCTGTCGACACACTTCATCAGTGGGAATAAGAATTACGCTGCTCCTACACCAAGGCCGGCTTACTGCTGCGGAAGCATTTTCCTCCTTCTTTCTCCTCCAGCTTTCTTCTGGAGTCTTTTCTCCGCTCGTCTCCTCCTCATCTCCACCTCTCCATCACTGTTGCCGCCGGAGACAGCCTATGCGTGCCCGTGGGCATTCTCACAGCGGCGGCGTGGGCGATTCCAGCGTGGCTGTTTCCATAGGAATCACACACTTATACTCCTCTCGTTTTTCCCCACTGTCAGCTTCCCTCCTCCTCCAGCTGAAGTGATGCCACATGGAATCGATGCGTCATTACTCAGTTCTCTTCGCGTCATAACCATCATTTCCATCCATAACTGCTTGCCGTTTAGGTGTAGGCACAATAGCCAACGTGTCCCCTCCGCTTCCACCCCCATCTCTCTCTCCCTCTCCTCTCCTCTCCTCTCCTTCTCTCTCTCTCTCTCTCTCTCTCTCTCTCTCTCTCTCTCTCTCTCTCTCTCTCTCTCAGGTACGTAGGGTCTCGTAACAAATACAACATAAGGAAAATATTGCAGTATAGGAAATGAAAAAAAGAAGAGAAGAAAAAAAAACAAATGTGTGCGTGCGTGCGTGCGTGCGTGCGTATATGCTTGCTTCTGTACTTGCTTGAGTGCTTGATAGCGCGCGTACCTATTTACGAGTCCATGCAAGTGTCCCTTACTTCAGCGCTAGTGTCTGTATTACGAACTCTACGTAAGAATTTCACAGAAATTTATCCCTGCAGTTTATATCATTTCGAATTTTAAGACTAAGGTTTCTAAGGCTGTTTAATCTCTTATTAAAGCAGATTTCCGAAAATCGAGAACACACGAGAGAGAGAGAGAGAGAGAGAGAGAGAGAGAGAGAGAGAGAGAGAGAGAGAGAGAGAGAGAGAGAGAGGCAGGCAGGCAGGCAGGCAGGCAGGCAGGCAGGCAGGCAGGCAGGCAGCAGGCAGACAGACAGACAGACAGACAGACAGACAGACAGACAGACAGACAGGCAGAGACAGCGAGATACAGAGAGATTGCTAGGAAGGTTTTTCTCCAGAAAAAGCATTGTATGCAATGTTTTGTAATTGCAGCTAAGCTACATCGCACACATTCTGACAAAGTTACAATCTAACCGAGTAACAACAGCAACTTATAGCTTTAGCTAATCACATTTGCATGCTATTAGCCTCCTTGATTCTTTTTCCTTCCTAAGAATCCACGACAGTCAATGAAGTAAATTCTGTATTATAACAGCATTTCCTGGTATAAATAGTAATTTTGATTGTTGTACAGACAGGAGACTTTCGACACGGCTACACATCTTGAATTTCGTTTTCTTTAATTCTATGGAGCTCCATTCACCCTTGTCTCCATTCTCCGAGTCCTGCATTCCTCGCAGCATGAGGGTTACTCACTCTCCCTCCCTACCTCCCTCCCTCTATCTCTCTCTCCCACCCTATCTATCTCTCGCTCCCTCACACACAGACACACACGCGCGCGCGCGCACACACACATGCACGCACAGGCGCGCTCGCGCACACCACCCGTCGATTCGGAAACGTTTGCCGAGATTTATTCCCTGTGACCTCCATGGGTGTCCAAAAACAAGCCGAAAGTTATTTATATATATATCTAATCTGGTTCCATTACCATTGATATTCTGATATTCCTTTATCATTTCCACCTTCTGCAAATTGTGTGCAAACCTGTGGTAGCTTGTGTTTCCTTCTCCATCGATACAGCAAGCAAAAAAGACCTTTTCCTCATCAACAGTGTAATACAATTGCCACTTGTCTACAGCACACAAAACGTCGCCGTCATACAATGAAGCCAAGAGAAGGAAATAGCTGCCTTTCCTTTCGAAGTGTCTGCACACGAGGCTTAGAGATAACGGCAAGGAGACACTTGGTTCTGAGGATTGTGAAATTCTAAACCCAAAACTAAACCACTTTTGCAGCGTGTGTGACAGCTCGTAAAATGTCAAGCTGACACATATTCATGTGTGTGTGTGTGTGTGTGTGTGTGTGTGTGTGTGTGTGTGTGTGTGTGTGTGTGTGTGTGTGTGTGTGTGTAGGTGCGTGAAAAGTTGTCACATGACACCGACACTTTTACATTATCCACGCTGACATCCAAGGGATCAATACAAGTAGGGATTCGTAACTGCAACAAACACACACCACTCATGCGCGCACATACTCACACGCAAGCAGGCAGGTAAGCTCGCACACAAACACACACACACACACACATACACACACACACACACACACACACACACACACACACACAAGCGCGCGCGCAAGTACGCACAAACTTGCACGGACGCAGACATGACTACACACTATCCCCTACACCGAGTCCGTCGTAAAGCGTGAACTATTAATGGCCGTCCACGTGGATCGGTATCTCAACTCAGCTTGCTCTCTCTCTCTCTCTCTCATATCTCTCTCTCTCTCTCTCTCTCTCTCTCTCTCTCTCTCTCTCCTCTCTCTCTCTCTCTCTACCTCTCTCTCTCTCTCTCTCTCTCTCTCATGCTCGCTCTCGCTCGCTCTCTCGCTCACTCTCTCTCTCTTTCTCTCTCTCTCTCTTTCTCTCTCTCTCTCTCTACCTCTCTCTCTACCTCTCTCTCTCTCTACCTCTCAACCTCTCTCTCTCTCTCTCTCTCTCTCTCTCTCTCTCTCTCTCTCTCATGCTCGCTCTCGCTCGCTCTCTCGCTCACTCTCTCTCTCTCTCTCTCTTTCTCTCTTTCTCTCTCTCTCTAACTCCATCAGAATGCCGCCTTTCTATCACCGCCCCCACTCTATGTGCTCTACCCATCACACTGCCCTCCTTCACACCACTACTATCCATTATCAAAGACCCTATAGGATCTTTGCCATTTTGAAGAGCCATTAACTCCACACAAGCGTAGCACTAGCAGCGCAAAGAGTTACCTACCTACGGTGAGCCATACCTGTAAGGCACAGTTCGCGTTCATGCTTGAGTAAAGAGGTCGGCATTATCACAGGTACCAGGCAACTGTATTCTTGATAGCGTTCAGCTAATGACTTCACCCGTACTATCCAACCAGAAATGAAGGCGCGAATTAGTAGAGAAAGGAAAGTAGGATAAGTGTGTGGTGGAGGGGGATGTTTGAGGGGAGTTGCTTGAGGAGTTATGGTGTTTGAGGGGGTGGATGCGGAGGGAGGAGAAAGAAAAAGAGAAAGAGAGAGAGAAAGAGAGAGAGAGCACGCGAGAGAGAGAGAGAGAGAGACAGACAGACAGACAGACAGACAGACAGACAGACAGACAAAACGATAGAAAGACAGAAAGGCAGAGAGAGAGAGAGAGAGAGAGAGAGAGAGAGAGAGACAGAGAGAGAGAGACAGAGACAGAGAGAGAGAGAGAGACAGAGAGAGAGAGACAGAGAGAGAGAGAGAGAGAGAGAGAGAGAGAACATTTCCAAGACAAATCAACGACGCAAGCAGTCACACCAGTTAGCAGCTCTCATAAGGGTATCTGCCAGCAGAGCTCTACTGGCATCATCTGGCTGTGATAAACTCTGCAAGGCTTTCTTTGAATGGAAACCAGGCAGTGCTCAACGGGGTACCTCTTGTAGCATCCCTCAAAGTGCTACCTGTCAGCAGTTCTACAAAATGGAACTTCCTAGTGGAGAACAGTGCAAGCGCAGATTACATTTAATGGACACGTAGCAATGCTTACTTAAAGAATAGGTGCTGGCAGTGCTCAGTCTCTGACCACTTCTCAGAAGGATGCCTGCTGTCAGCAATCAAATGAGTATCTGCTGACAGTGCTGAAAAGGGTACACCTGCTACCTGGGGCAGCCAACAAAATGGTGGCAGCCAACACAATGGTACCAGCCAGCAGTGCTTAAAAAGTTGCTCTCTCCGGAAATGATTAGGGCTAAAACAGCTTAATTTTAACGCGTGTCTGACAACGCGCACTGAAAGGGCAACTGCTGGAAGAGCGCAACAGGGTACCTGCTGGAAGAGGAAGTGGGAGGCGGCCTGCTGACGCTGTCGCTGCTGAGGACCGTGCTGGATGCACTCTAGGTAGCGATCTGCCGTCTGTCTGCCCGTGTCGGTCTGGGGGCAGTTGTTATTCTCGTCGTCCGCGAAGGAGAGGCTGAGGGTCCTGACCAGACGGTTCCACAGCTTGCCCGTGGTGCTGGAGCGCGGGCTCACGGAAGTACCCGTCTCGGTAGACATGGTGTGGCTGGAGAGTTGAGGCCCGCTTCACACAGAACTTGACAGGCACCCCACACTCGCTCCTCTAGCGCAGGAGTCCTAGTCCTTGCATGCGGCGCTTTCTAAGGGACACCGGCAACGCTAAGACCGCGACTGAGAGCCAGACGGAAAGGCAAGCAAGCAGGCGGGCAGGCGTCGAAGTGACGAGGCCCAATCAGACGCTGCTTTTGGGGCGCTGCGACATGACATGTGACACTCGGACCGAGGCAGTTCAGGAAGAGGGGCGTCAATTACTTTCCCTGTTGTTCGTGTCTATCTCAGTTGGCGTTGGAGGTGCAAGGCTATAAGGCACACAGGTATTGCGGCCCCTTATGGCCTTCCTGGCGGTGCTTCTCAATACAAACTGCTCGTCGATCTTCAGATGGAACTAATTGGCTACATCTAGCGATATTTTGTCCCTACCTTATCCGTGCAGGTTCCTGGATGATTGCCAATGTCCCAAAGCAAAGTTTCTGGGTAGATAACAGTTGAAACAATAAACTTCAAGTAACGACGAATAAATTTCCACAAACTTCTCACGGTTTAGCTGGCATGTGCGGCTGGCTGCGCCTAAGAAAATCTTGCACTGTAATGCGACATTCCTCGGGCAAACAGTACACTGCGCCCACTACATGCGTGCTGATCACACTCGAGGCTTCCCGACTACACCCACAGGGCAGAGAAGAAAAAGACGGGTCGACACGCATGAGCACGTCCACGATCTCAATAAAACTGTGCAGTCAGCGTCCAACTGCGTTGTTGCAAGGGAAACGCGCCGTGTGCTGGCATAGTGGGTATGTGCTTTGACTTGGGGAGAAATGGCCGCACACCTTGAAGTGTCGAGGGAGTCGTGACAGGCCCCTGACTTGGGCTGTTGAAAGAGCGCTGTGCTACACTTTCCCTTCACACATTAGAAGCACACGTATGCAGGCAAGTACGTATTTCCATCACACGATCCTCCAAAATGTTACCCTGTGGTCTTATGAGATACTCTTCTGCACAACGCCACTCAAAAACACGTTCTCGCCCTCGTCTGTACTTGGGGAAAAAAAAGAAGAGAAAAGAAGCCTGATCACATGACTAACAAGGATATGCACATTGTATTCTCACAAAGGAAAGTGTCAGCTTTCGGTAACGACACACTGGCAGGGCAAGAACTATTCCCTTTCCGCCTTCCTTAATAGATGGAACGAAACCTGACCACAACGAAATCCATAGGCAGAAGAGACCAAAAAGCAGTCTGCTCCAAGCACACCAGTCATAGAACGCTGGGTTGCCTAAGCAGAAAATCTGTCTTGAGCCCTACCTACACGATCATCTGAGTAAGCCACCAAGAAACAATGGCGGACCCAAACCCAACAGCTGACACCGTTGCGAAGACAGAGCGGTAACGATCCCTCGTTAAGAACTCGTTTCCGATCCAAATTTCTGCTAGCGATCGATACCATAACTCGGGTTCCTAAACGAGTACGGCCTTTGCTCTTCGGCAGAATTCTCAGAGCTGAACAGAAAATAGCTGCCATGCGTATCCCGCGCGACAAGCGTTCTGAGAACTCAATTCTGTTATCCTCCTGCATCCACTGCAGGGAACGACTAACACCGGTGTTAACCCCGACCACGATTTAAGCTGACACAGCAGCGCCAGAATAAGTAGAATGAGTGGCCACCGAACATCTCCCATCAGCTGATTACGTCCTCTCAAATCTGTAGTATCGATGTCACTATCAGGCGTGTCAGGTGGCCACAGACCAACAGAGACAGTCCACCACTGCGTTTTGCCACTTACAGCAATTCCTCATTTAATTTAGACTTAACATTTCTCCCTTTACAACAGACTTCCAAGAATTCCACCTTCGATAAGAAAAAGTATCCTTTTCAACCTTGGATTTATCTGATTTATTTCGGAACCGAAGAAATCTTCCTCGAACACATAGATACTGATTTGAAGCCGGGTGATAGTCGAACAGGCCCAGAAAGCAAGACCACAGCAATCCAACTAACAAATGTAACTTGGAAGCACAAGCTGCTTCAGGCTCTGTGAGGAAAGCGAGGAACCACTCCTGAGTCTATGTTTCAAGGGGCGACAAGGGTGAGCGTCAGTTGCTTTATGCAGTCACCGTTCAGCTGGGACTCGCCCCACGCTAATGGTCCCAGGCCACAGTTTTCCTCCGCGAGTGCTGCCCACGCCAGTCCGGGAGCATCCCCTGTGGGTCCGGGAAGGTCACCAAATGCATAGGCAAGAGCAATGCATGGGGAAGAGCAAATGCATAGAAAGGAGCAGACGCAGCCCAGCTGTCAGCAAGCCGTCACTGGCATTGAAGTGCTACCGCTGGACGTGGAGATTTCAGTCGTTAGCCGAAGTCTTAGAAAACGTTACACCAGGAAAATCTCTCCGATGCACTTCGACAGTTCCAGCCGTTCGAGACTTAATTGTAGAGTTTCGACAGATGCTTTCGGATGATTTTGATCTTTCCAGCTTCTAGCCTCAGCCCACACTTAAGAACCTAACTATTTCGGGGTGGAAAACGACTTCACCCGTGCAGTTACTTCCTGGAAAGTTACGTGTAGGCTTTTTCTTTTCCTTTCTTTGTTCTTGCCTGAAGAAAAATATTTATTATGCTGTTCACTTTGGACAAAGGTCCTGGAGTCGAATTGAGAAATTTGCGAGAAAACTCCTTTGATGTTGGATTCGTTCATGCCATCCTTTGAGTGATGTTGATTTGTCAGCACACAGCATAAGACAGCTTCATATTCTCTCAAAAGGTGGGAGAAGTTCTTTGCAGCGAAGGGAAGTAGATGACAAGAATGCTGCAGCTTTGTCCGTGATGATCTAAAAAGGCATCTGTGGTGTGCACCTTTGTCCAAAACTCAGGGGAGGCAGACAACACCCAAATCAACCAGGTACTTCAGCACTCTCTCTGTGGCTATTCCTCTCTTGCTGTTGGCTGAAACCAATTGCAGCAGGTTCCTCACATCAAATACAGCCTTGACGAAAGAGGAAGACGGAGAAAGGAAAGCATCCGCCTATTGATACGGCCAAGTGGGCCGTGACGTGAACTGGCCGTGACGCATTTTCCTCTTAGGCTGGAAACGGGGCGGGCTTAGACCACATGAACTTGTTGAGGTAGGCCGCTTCCAAGCCCACGTGGCTACTTCCTCGTCTCGCTTTGACCAGCGTCAAAAGCGCAGGCAGGCCTCTCTGAAACCAAAGACTTTCGCCCACTCGTGTTCCACCCAGGACGGTCGTTGGGCAAGACAGCACGACGCCTGTGCTGCTCTGGACAAGGCAACCTGACTCTTGTCTTCACATAAGGCGGGACGACAGCATTAGAAAGACTCTGCCCACAGGTGGGCGATTGGGGACGAATTGCAGTCCACTTACAGTCTGGTCTAAGCCCAGCCACCAGGCTGTCGTGCGCACTATCCCTAGCGGTCCATTAGAGAGGCAGTCCCCTCCATAGTGACACCAGACGCCGTCCGCCCTCCGGCTGCGCCGCAAATGTCTCGTCACCAGCCCCAAGCTGAGGCAGAGGCAGCGTCTGAGATAAAGCTCGATGAACTTCCGGCAAAAAACCCAAAGGGAATTTGTCGAGGTGATCAAGTGCACGTCTTCATGAACTCCGATAATCCAATGCCGCAACTATTACATTACAGGCCGACTGTACTCAATCAAATTTCCTCTTCTGCAAGGAAACGTTTGCGATAAACAATTAAATTGACTCCATTTACAGAAGGTCTCTCTTTTCTTGAAAAGGGGCAGCAAATGAAGCAATTTGTAGAACTATCGTAATTCGCCTTTAGAATTTGAGCTTTCAGCCCACGGCGCATTCAAAATTCCTCTGCATGCCTTATACTAAAGAAGAAAAAGAAAGACCACATCACCCCCATGCTACAGGACCTCCATTGGCTACCTGTTTCAGACAGAATCAAATACAAGCTCAACCCGCTCACATACAAATGCCTCAACAATCTTGCTCCTTCCTGTCTACCTCTCTCAAACTCGTCCGATTACTCCGTTCTTCTCTAGACACTCTCAGACTCGACATCCCTCCACAAAGACTCACAACCGTAGGCGGGCGATCCTTCACATTCCAAGCGCCCACCCAATGGAACACACTACCTCTCAGCCTTCGTCAGAAACCAACCTTAGCTTCTTTTAAATCAAGCCTAAAAACCTTCCTTTTTCCCAAGACGGAGAAAAAGTAAACTCCACCATACCATCCATCACACTGATGCAATGCAAACCTGGTGCCAGAGCAGATGTAATAACCATGTATGTTAGTATATATTGTAATTATTATCTTATGTTATGTGTGATTGTTGTGTGTATGTTTGTACTTGTCATAATGTTTTGTATTAGGGTGTGCATTCTTTTCTTTATGGGTGTGAATGTGTGTGTGTGTGCGCCTTGAGTCGCCTAAGTGGTGAGATATGTGCGCGTTATAAATTATCGTATTATTATTATTATTATTATTATTATTATTATTATTATTATTATTATCGTCATAAGAAACACGAGAAAAGAGATGAAGTAGGATCCCGGTGGTGAGTCAACAAAATCTAAAAAACGAAAAAGTATCAAGACCAGACATCAAGAACCAGGATGTACAGGGCTTGCAGGGCAGGAGGATCGATACAGGCTGGATCCCTATCGAACCAACTTACTAACTTTGACTAGACGTGGAAATGCATGCGAGAACACAAAACCTGAGAACCCGTCCCCTGTTCAAGGCGGGGGGAGGGGTTTGGGGTGGGGGGTGGAGAGAGAGAGAGAGAGAGAGAGAGAGAGGGAGAGAGAGAGAGAGGGAGAGAGAGAGAGAGAGAGAGAGAGAGAGAGAGAGAGAGAGAGAGAGAGAGAGAGACAGAGACAGAGACAGAGAGTAGTCGCAACGTGGATTGGGATGCCCTTTTCAAAGTAATTTTTTTTTGTATCAACTCCTTTCACTTCCAGAAATATAATACTAGACAGTCTGCAGCAAGGTGAATCCAAAGACAATGCACACCTTCGCTATTCAGAAAGTAGCCTTCAAAATGGAGTAAATAAGACATCAAAAACCTCATAAGGCCTTCGTACTTCTAGGCAGGAAAAGATAACTATTGCAATCAGTTCTTTCGAGGCAACACTTACCAACAGAGCGCAGAAAACTGACAGTTCAGGACGAATTTGAAATAAATCCTGTTGAGTCCAACGAAAAGATTCTTGCTACAATTTCGCAAGCCAGCAAGGTTTTTTTCACAATAGGTGCTATCTAATACAGCTATGCTTTTAAGGTTTTTAAAGGTTATTTATGATGTATGGATCTTTAAATACTGAAGAGCGATGTATGCACTTGTACGCCTAAGAGGTATCCTCTCTGGCGTCAGTTGCACTTTATGATCTGCCCTTCAGGATACTGTAGAGGCCTTCATAGGATGACACTCTTCGGAGAAACTGATGAAACCTTTCAGGCAGATGAATTTGTAAGTCCTCCCTGGCTACCAGCACACGGCCTGAGGCTAATGAAGATAAAAAGACACAAAAGTAGGGGTCATTACAAATATTCCCGGCACTTTCCTAACTGCATTTCACGTGTCATCATAACAAGAAAACAACAAATAGAGGAAATCCCTGTAAGCTAAATGATTTTGTCTGGTGCGTTTACAAGGGAGGGGGCGGGGGTGGGGGTGGGGGGGGGGGGGGGGGTGTTTGAAGAAGACTGCACTAGCTACTTCACTAAGTTCATCTCAAATGTATCTTGACAAATCAAAAGCGATCTCTGTAGCAAAAAAAAAAAGCAATTGCTGCTTTCCTCTTACCAAATTTTCCTTTGTCAGATCCAGCGAGCCAGCCACTTCACGTCTGTCCTGACACATCCAGATGGCGTTTCCTCTCCTTTGCTCCTTTTTTCAGCACGAGCCACAATACACCCCTACAGCACGAGCCACAATACACCCCTACAGCACGAGCCACAATACACCCCTACAGCACGAGCCACAATACACCCCTACAGCACGAGCCACAATACACCCCTACGGAGGGGACCTTCTGACCCGCCTGTGGAGTCCGGTTCATTATTTTTCTGTCCAAATCTATTTCAGGTCCCACGAATCCGACCATAGGACGGGGGCGGAAGGGAGGCGGTTATTTCGGGCGGGAACAGTGCAGCTCCTCAAAGCGCTGCCTGCCTGTCTGGATATGAGAAGACAGCCGCCCCCGCCTCTATCGACCTCAGCTGGCCTTCTGTGGGACGTAGGGGCCCGCGCGTCCTGCGACACTAGGCGCCTCTGACTGCTGCCTGATCAGGTCAATTCACTGGAGATGACTGCTGGATTTCCAAGTTCTATGCTAGGTTGATCACCATTTATTCAACTTTCTTTCCTCGTAGTGTCATGGTACGTTATGTGTTTGTGTGGTTTGTTAGTGTGGTTTGGTTGGTTTGTTGCTGTTGTTGTTGTGAAGCTACACACTGTGCACTACCAAAATCATTCTTCAATCAAACAGGTCAAGTAATATATGTATCTACGACTGATACCTTCTTCAACATTGCCTCTGTGAAAGCATCATTTCACAACAAAATGACCCTTTCAAAGTCTCATTTCAGTGCTGTAACGATCGCAGCAGTATTATGTGTCAAGAGTCACTGCATGCTCTATTAGATGTTTTCCGAAATAAAGCAAGGCGATAATTTCTACAATCACCTGCCGTGAAGTCGCAGAATACATGGCAGGTGACGGAAAATGGCCCGCACGTCAAACTCAGCTCGATCATTGATCTATGGAATGGTCGTTGACTCCACGCCCCCACCAAGCCCAGCACTTGGGCAATCAGACAAATGCCGCCCCCGCAACTCTCAGACTCAGCAGCCCTCCCATGAGTAGCACATCAGCAGCCAGGCAGGCAAGCGAACCGGAAA
Source organism: Theodoxus fluviatilis (assembly GCA_034096865.1). Taxonomy (NCBI): domain Eukaryota; kingdom Metazoa; phylum Mollusca; class Gastropoda; order Cycloneritida; family Neritidae; genus Theodoxus; species Theodoxus fluviatilis. The sequence goes on from JAWQFJ010032604.1 coordinate 11,296, forward strand.
CCAGGCAGCCGGATAGCTTAGGCAAGTAGGCAGGTAACCATGCAGGCAGCGAGCAAACTGGAAGACAGGCAGGCAAGAAGGCAGTCTGACAGCCTGGCAGTCATGAAGCCGCTCAAGCAGACAACGAGACAGGCAACCTGCCAAGCAGGTGTACGAGCGTTCTATAGCCAAGAGAAAGGCCTCTGAGACGCTGTGGCTGACAGGCCAGGGACCATGCAGCCAAGAGAAAGGCTTCTGAGACGCTGTGGCTGACAGGCCAGGGACCATGCAGCCAAGAAAAAGGCCTCTGAGACGCTGTGGCTGACAGGCCAGGGACCATGCAGCGAGGGTCTAAAGAAGAGCTGAGGGCAAGTCGCCCTATGTTAGACCTGCAATGCAGGTCATCCATTCGCTGGCGTCAGCTCTACCATCTGAGGTGGACGCAACATCGGAATGTAACTGAGAAGCTGAAGAGGTATTCACTAACAATCTTCTATATCGCGCAAGCGGGGTGACTCGCCTACAGTTTTGAGTTAATATGCGTGTCGACGCCCAAATGAGATATATAAATCACAGATCTCTCTAATGAAATCTAAACACCGCAATGCGATGACTGTGCTTTGCAAAGTGGCTTGGATTTAACAAGGCAAACTTACCGAAATTTCGAGGGGCATTAGTGAAGGTACACATAAATCTATGAGGGAAATTACAAGATTGTTGCTCTGTGTGGACCATGAAGCATGTAATAATTTCAAAGAAACCCTGAAAGCTCTCTTGGTGCGCTGCGGGGGTGTTGTCATGTCACGCCTCCTGATCACTAACGGGTTAGATCACTCAGCCTCGAAGAAGCCTTGCCAACAATGGAAGACAAAAATCCGGTAGAACATCACTGAATCCGTATATCACTCCTGCGCAAACCAATTTTCATTTTGGTGGAGTCATTTTACTCGAAGCAAAATCGATCGTTCAGTTATTATGACAGATATCAATCACGGTGTTCTATGACAAAGCCCTTCACACGCCCACACAAGGATAATCCCAATGGTGACGTCGTCGCACACTAAGCACCCATTAGTCTTCCACGACGGCAGGATGCGCGTCAATAATTCAACCGGAAGCGCATGAAATTCCGCACAGTTCTGCCATTGATACCGTTATAGAGAACGCACTCCGGCTGGGGGGCACGATGACCCAAGAGACGCGAATACAGACTGGGCACTTCCGGA
>JAWQFJ010032604.1:17500-20000 GCA_034096865.1 Theodoxus fluviatilis
TTCTCTTGCTCCATTCCTCTGCCACAACTGTTTCAAGAAATCCTCATCTTCTATTCCTTTATTCTCCAAGAATGCTTTCCTGAAACTGACAGATCCTGCTCCTTTCCTAAACCTTTGATTAATTTAAGGCCAGGTAAGTTTTAGCTCATGCTCAAATTATTAACAATGTGACTTTTGGAAAACAACAGTAGTGGTGTTAGAGAACATTTATTATATTGCAAGAATCCAGTTTTACCATGAAGCCATGTGAAAACTTCATGTCCAGGATGGAAGTTCTGACCCTATCTTTTCTATCTCACAAAGAGTAAACAGGAAAATGTCAAAGTATGATTTTTCAGTAATGCAATCAGACACACACGATACAACTAGGACTTCCATGCAATCTGATGACATTCCATAATCTCACTCAACATGACATTTTGCTTTGGAATGTCAGATTAGAGATTTCCAAGAGACCTTTGAGAAGCAGACTTCTCTTTTTCTTTTCACAAAATGCACACAGGCTGCCTACAACTGATGGAAAACAAGCATAAAGTACTCATTTTCAAATAATAGCATTTTCCCATCAAGTCAGCCACAAGTGCAGAACTATTTGACACATGCTTGAAAGGATTTTTTTTATACACACAAACCAAAAGTCATAAACTGTTCAAAATTTAGTTTCATAGTTTTCCTCCCATTCCTGCAGTTCAATAACAGCTCAGAATAGGAATGGATGACAGAGTTAACATTTTATTTTCTTGCAAGATTATTCATTTCCACTCTCTCCCTAATCAATGCTAAGAATTTTTTAAGTCAAGCAGGGAATAATGATTACAAAAGATGTAATGTTGACATTTCTGAAAAACAATATGCAAGCCAAAACACATTAATCCCGAGTACTATAGTACTATAGATGACAAAAACTTTCCAAAATAAGGATGAAAGTAGCGAAGGACATGGAAGAGAGAACTCACCACTCACTATTTCCTGCAAACACACAGTCCAATGCTGGGGTTGACAATCTCACTCTCATCGGTTCACATCAGCCATAACCCATTCAGCAGCTTCACTAACATCTTTGACATCTCACTTCCAACTTCAGTTCTCAGCTACAGCAGGATGGATGAATGGATGGAGTTTTACGGCCTATCGGCCTTCGAAGGCTATGTAAGGCCATTTTCTGTGATAACCTATTAAAGTAAGAGTAATATCAGTCAAGTTATGATGCCCCTAGATATTCGACTCTTATGAATCGCGTAGGGATATGCGGTGGGTCAATTCTTAACCCTCAACCCACAGGGGGAGCTACAGCAGGAGGTGAGGCAAGGTGTTCAAGAACCATAAAAGGTGTACTCACCCCTCTAATCAGATTGTCCAGAGAATTGGTCAAGCTTTTCCTTGCTTTTGTCTTCCACCCAGCAAATGCTGAAGACTTTGACTTGTCATCAAATAAACTGAACTGAAATAAAAAAGAAAAGTGACTTTAACATCCTCTACAAAAATCAAAACATTGTGTTGCTTAAAAATCCTGATGATGACAGTTACCAGTCAGTTTTGGTAAAAGGATAAACTAGAAAAGGTATCTTTTCTAGTTTATCCTTTTACCAAAACTGACTGGTAACTGTCATCATCAGGATTTTTAAGCAACACAATGTTTTGATTTTTGTAGAGGATGTTAAAGTCACTTTTCTTTTTTATTTCAGTTCAGTTTATTTGATGACAAGTCAAAGTCTTCAGCATTTGCTGGGTGGAAGACAAAAGCAAGGAAAAGCTTGACCAATTCTCTGGACAATCTGATTAGAGGGGTGAGTACACCTTTTATGGTTCTTGAACACCTTGCCTCACCTCCTGCTGTAGCTCCCCCTGTGGGTTGAGGGTTAAGAATTGACCCACCGCATATCCCTACGCGATTCATAAGAGTCGAATATCTAGGGGCATCATAACTTGACTGATATTACTCTTACTTTAATAGGTTATCACAGAAAATGGCCTTACATAGCCTTCGAAGGCCGATAGGCCGTAAAACTCCATCCATTCATCCATCCTGCTGTAGCTGAGAACTGAAGTTGGAAGTGAGATGTCAAAGATGTTAGTGAAGCTGCTGAATGGGTTATGGCTGATGTGAACCGATGAGAGTGAGATTGTCAACCCCAGCATTGGACTGTGTGTTTGCAGGAAATAGTGAGTGGTGAGTTCTCTCTTCCATGTCCTTCGCTACTTTCATCCTTATTTTGGAAAGTTTTTGTCATCTATAGTACTATAGTACTCGGGATTAATGTGTTTTGGCTTGCATATTGTTTTTCAGAAATGTCAACATTACATCTTTTGTAATCATTATTCCCTGCTTGACTTAAAAAATTCTTAGCATTGATTAGGGAGAGAGTGGAAATGAATAATCTTGCAAGAAAATAAAATGTTAACTCTGTCATCCATTCCTATTCTGAGCTGTTATTGAACTGCAGGAATGGGAGGAAAACTATGAAACTAAATTTTGAACAGTTTATGACTTTTGGTTTGT
>JAWQFJ010032604.1:25000-32500 GCA_034096865.1 Theodoxus fluviatilis
TGATGGCTCGAGGTCCATGTACTTGCTATAAACGTTGCAAGCCGCCCCTCAACGCAGCCTCCCATCGCCATGTCCTAGAAGTCGGTGTGTGTAAATACATGTAGATAGGTGATGGCTGTGTTCCGTCTGCTAAAGGGCTGCGTGCTCACACTTGGTAGACTGGGTTACTGAATGGGCGACGATCAAACCCAAGTTCTTGCCGCGGAACTCTATAGTTGCCACTAGATTTGGAAGAAGTCTCACTCGTGGGAAAGGAAAATGAAGTGAGGAAAATGAGCCATCATTGAATCCTTAGGATTGGTTTGTCGAGTTGTTTCGACGCTGAGAAGAAGGGAGCAAGCAGTTGTATAGCATATAGTCGCAGCTTGCTTGCCGACACATTGTAGGTCTTTGCTGTGTCATCCTACTCTTCTCTGTGAACCAGATATCCATGAACTTGCCTGCGCTCTCGCGCCTCCGATTCTGTTGAGTCCGCGCCTGGAGCTGCTTCTTTAGAGTTGATCTCTTTCTTGACTCGATTGTGCAATCAGACGACAACTATTTCAGTGGTCGACCTCGGAAAACAGCAAGTGCGGCATATTTGCCGTGAATGTCCATCGCGCTTGGTCAGGTCACCCTGTTTTTGTCGGCATCGATCAAGCCCTTGGGTGATCCGGAAGTGCCCAGTCTGTATTCGCGTCTCTTGGGTCATCGTGCCCCCCAGCCGGAGTGCGTTCTCTATAACGGTATCAATGGCAGAACTGTGCGGAATTTCATGCGCTTCCGGTTGAATTATTGACGCGCATCCTGCCGTCGTGGAAGACTAATGGGTGCTTAGTGTGCGACGACGTCACCATTGGGATTATCCTTGTGTGGGCGTGTGAAGGGCTTTGTCATAGAACACCGTGATTGATATCTGTCATAATAACTGAACGATCGATTTTGCTTCGAGTAAAATGACTCCACCAAAATGAAAATTGGTTTGCGCAGGAGTGATATACGGATTCAGTGATGTTCTACCGGATTTTTGTCTTCCATTGTTGGCAAGGCTTCTTCGAGGCTGAGTGATCTAACCCGTTAGTGATCAGGAGGCGTGACATGACAACACCCCCGCAGCGCACCAAGAGAGCTTTCAGGGTTTCTTTGAAATTATTACATGCTTCATGGTCCACACAGAGCAACAATCTTGTAATTTCCCTCATAGATTTATGTGTACCTTCACTAATGCCCCTCGAAATTTCGGTAAGTTTGCCTTGTTAAATCCAAGCCACTTTGCAAAGCACAGTCATCGCATTGCGGTGTTTAGATTTCATTAGAGAGATCTGTGATTTATATATCTCATTTGGGCGTCGACACGCATATTAACTCAAAACTGTAGGCGAGTCACCCCGCTTGCGCGATATAGAAGATTGTTAGTGAATACCTCTTCAGCTTCTCAGTTACATTCCGATGTTGCGTCCACCTCAGATGGTAGAGCTGACGCCAGCGAATGGATGACCTGCATTGCAGGTCTAACATAGGGCGACTTGCCCTCAGCTCTTCTTTAGACCCTCGCTGCATGGTCCCTGGCCTGTCAGCCACAGCGTCTCAGAGGCCTTTTTCTTGGCTGCATGGTCCCTGGCCTGTCAGCCACAGCGTCTCAGAAGCCTTTCTCTTGGCTGCATGGTCCCTGGCCTGTCAGCCACAGCGTCTCAGAGGCCTTTCTCTTGGCTATAGAACGCTCGTACACCTGCTTGGCAGGTTGCCTGTCTCGTTGTCTGCTTGAGCGCCTTCATGACTGCCAGGCTGTCAGACTGCCTTCTTGCCTGCCTGTCTTCCAGTTTGCTCGCTGCCTGCATGGTTACCTGCCTACTTGCCTAAGCTATCCGGCTGCCTGGTTTCCGGTTCGCTTGCCTGCCTGGCTGCTGATGTGCTACTCATGGGAGGGCTGCTGAGTCTGAGAGTTGCGGGGGCGGCATTTGTCTGATTGCCCAAGTGCTGGGCTTGGTGGGGGCGTGGAGTCAACGACCATTCCATAGATCAATGATCGAGTTGACGGTTTGACGTGCGGGCCATTTTCCGTCACCTGCCATGTATTCTGCGACTTCACGGCAGGTGATTGTAGAAATTATCGCCTTGCTTTATTTCGGAAAACATCTAATAGAGCATGCAGTGACTCTTGACACATAATACTGCTGCGATCGTTACAGCACTGAAATGAGACTTTGAAAGGGTCATTTTGTTGTGAAATGATGCTTTCACAGAGGCAATGTTGAAGAAGGTATCAGTCGTAGATACATATATTACTTGACCTGTTTGATTGAAGAATGATTTTGGTAGTGCACAGTGTGTAGCTTCACAACAACAACAGCAACAAACCAACCAAACCACACTAACAAACCACACAAACACATAACGTACCATGACACTACGAGGAAAGAAAGTTGAATAAATGGTGATTAACCTAGCATAGAACTTGGAAATCCAGCAGTCATCTCCAGTGAATTGACCTGATCAGGCAGCAGTCAGAGGCGCCTAGTGTCGCAGGACGCGCGGGCCCCTACGTCCCACAGAAGGCCAGCTGAGGTCGATAGAGGCGGGGGCGGCTGTCTTCTCATATCCAGACAGGCAGGCAGCGCTTTGAGGAGCTGCACTGTTCCCGCCCGAAATAACCGCCTCCCTTCCGCCCCCGTCCTATGGTCGGATTCGTGGGACCTGAAATAGATTTGGACAGAAAAATAATGAACCGGACTCCACAGGCGGGTCAGAAGGTCCCCTCCGTAGGGGTGTATTGTGGCTCGTGCTGTAGGGGTGTATTGTGGCTCGTGCTGTAGGGGTGTATTGTGGCTCGTGCTGTAGGGGTGTATTGTGGCTCGTGCTGTAGGGGTGTATTGTGGCTCGTGCTGAAAAAAGGAGCAAAGGAGAGGAAACGCCATCTGGATGTGTCAGGACAGACGTGAAGTGGCTGGCTCGCTGGATCTGACAAAGGAAAATTTGGTAAGAGGAAAGCAGCAATTGCTTTTTTTTTTGCTACAGAGATCGCTTTTGATTTGTCAAGATACATTTGAGATGAACTTAGTGAAGTAGCTAGTGCAGTCTTCTTCAAACACCCCCCCCCCCCCCACCCCCACCCCCGCCCCCTCCCTTGTAAACGCACCAGACAAAATCATTTAGCTTACAGGGATTTCCTCTATTTGTTGTTTTCTTGTTATGATGACACGTGAAATGCAGTTAGGAAAGTGCCGGGAATATTTGTAATGACCCCTACTTTTGTGTCTTTTTATCTTCATTAGCCTCAGGCCGTGTGCTGGTAGCCAGGGAGGACTTACAAATTCATCTGCCTGAAAGGTTTCATCAGTTTCTCCGAAGAGTGTCATCCTATGAAGGCCTCTACAGTATCCTGAAGGGCAGATCATAAAGTGCAACTGACGCCAGAGAGGATACCTCTTAGGCGTACAAGTGCATACATCGCTCTTCAGTATTTAAAGATCCATACATCATAAATAACCTTTAAAAACCTTAAAAGCATAGCTGTATTAGATAGCACCTATTGTGAAAAAAACCTTGCTGGCTTGCGAAATTGTAGCAAGAATCTTTTCGTTGGACTCAACAGGATTTATTTCAAATTCGTCCTGAACTGTCAGTTTTCTGCGCTCTGTTGGTAAGTGTTGCCTCGAAAGAACTGATTGCAATAGTTATCTTTTCCTGCCTAGAAGTACGAAGGCCTTATGAGGTTTTTGATGTCTTATTTACTCCATTTTGAAGGCTACTTTCTGAATAGCGAAGGTGTGCATTGTCTTTGGATTCACCTTGCTGCAGACTGTCTAGTATTATATTTCTGGAAGTGAAAGGAGTTGATACAAAAAAAAATTACTTTGAAAAGGGCATCCCAATCCACGTTGCGACTACTCTCTGTCTCTGTCTCTGTCTCTCTCTCTCTCTCTCTCTCTCTCTCTCTCTCTCTCTCTCTCTCTCTCTCTCTCCCTCTCTCTCTCTCTCCCTCTCTCTCTCTCTCTCTCTCTCTCTCTCCACCCCCCACCCCAAACCCCTCCCCCCGCCTTGAACAGGGGACGGGTTCTCAGGTTTTGTGTTCTCGCATGCATTTCCACGTCTAGTCAAAGTTAGTAAGTTGGTTCGATAGGGATCCAGCCTGTATCGATCCTCCTGCCCTGCAAGCCCTGTACATCCTGGTTCTTGATGTCTGGTCTTGATACTTTTTCGTTTTTTAGATTTTGTTGACTCACCACCGGGATCCTACTTCATCTCTTTTCTCGTGTTTCTTATGACGATAATAATAATAATAATAATAATAATAATAATAATAATAATAATAATAATAATAATAATAATAATACGATAATTTATAACGCGCACATATCTCACCACTTAGGCGACTCAAGGCGCACACACACACACATTCACACCCATAAAGAAAAGAATGCACACCCTAATACAAAACATTATGACAAGTACAAACATACACACAACAATCACACATAACATAAGATAATAATTACAATATATACTAACATACATGGTTATTACATCTGCTCTGGCACCAGGTTTGCATTGCATCAGTGTGATGGATGGTATGGTGGAGTTTACTTTTTCTCCGTCTTGGGAAAAAGGAAGGTTTTTAGGCTTGATTTAAAAGAAGCTAAGGTTGGTTTCTGACGAAGGCTGAGAGGTAGTGTGTTCCATTGGGTGGGCGCTTGGAATGTGAAGGATCGCCCGCCTACGGTTGTGAGTCTTTGTGGAGGGATGTCGAGTCTGAGAGTGTCTAGAGAAGAACGGAGTAATCGGACGAGTTTGAGAGAGGTAGACAGGAAGGAGCAAGATTGTTGAGGCATTTGTATGTGAGCGGGTTGAGCTTGTATTTGATTCTGTCTGAAACAGGTAGCCAATGGAGGTCCTGTAGCATGGGGGTGATGTGGTCTTTCTTTTTCTTCTTTAGTATAAGGCATGCAGAGGAATTTTGAATGCGCCGTGGGCTGAAAGCTCAAATTCTAAAGGCGAATTACGATAGTTCTACAAATTGCTTCATTTGCTGCCCCTTTTCAAGAAAAGAGAGACCTTCTGTAAATGGAGTCAATTTAATTGTTTATCGCAAACGTTTCCTTGCAGAAGAGGAAATTTGATTGAGTACAGTCGGCCTGTAATGTAATAGTTGCGGCATTGGATTATCGGAGTTCATGAAGACGTGCACTTGATCACCTCGACAAATTCCCTTTGGGTTTTTTGCCGGAAGTTCATCGAGCTTTATCTCAGACGCTGCCTCTGCCTCAGCTTGGGGCTGGTGACGAGACATTTGCGGCGCAGCCGGAGGGCGGACGGCGTCTGGTGTCACTATGGAGGGGACTGCCTCTCTAATGGACCGCTAGGGATAGTGCGCACGACAGCCTGGTGGCTGGGCTTAGACCAGACTGTAAGTGGACTGCAATTCGTCCCCAATCGCCCACCTGTGGGCAGAGTCTTTCTAATGCTGTCGTCCCGCCTTATGTGAAGACAAGAGTCAGGTTGCCTTGTCCAGAGCAGCACAGGCGTCGTGCTGTCTTGCCCAACGACCGTCCTGGGTGGAACACGAGTGGGCGAAAGTCTTTGGTTTCAGAGAGGCCTGCCTGCGCTTTTGACGCTGGTCAAAGCGAGACGAGGAAGTAGCCACGTGGGCTTGGAAGCGGCCTACCTCAACAAGTTCATGTGGTCTAAGCCCGCCCCGTTTCCAGCCTAAGAGGAAAATGCGTCACGGCCAGTTCACGTCACGGCCCACTTGGCCGTATCAATAGGCGGATGCTTTCCTTTCTCCGTCTTCCTCTTTCGTCAAGGCTGTATTTGATGTGAGGAACCTGCTGCAATTGGTTTCAGCCAACAGCAAGAGAGGAATAGCCACAGAGAGAGTGCTGAAGTACCTGGTTGATTTGGGTGTTGTCTGCCTCCCCTGAGTTTTGGACAAAGGTGCACACCACAGATGCCTTTTTAGATCATCACGGACAAAGCTGCAGCATTCTTGTCATCTACTTCCCTTCGCTGCAAAGAACTTCTCCCACCTTTTGAGAGAATATGAAGCTGTCTTATGCTGTGTGCTGACAAATCAACATCACTCAAAGGATGGCATGAACGAATCCAACATCAAAGGAGTTTTCTCGCAAATTTCTCAATTCGACTCCAGGACCTTTGTCCAAAGTGAACAGCATAATAAATATTTTTCTTCAGGCAAGAACAAAGAAAGGAAAAGAAAAAGCCTACACGTAACTTTCCAGGAAGTAACTGCACGGGTGAAGTCGTTTTCCACCCCGAAATAGTTAGGTTCTTAAGTGTGGGCTGAGGCTAGAAGCTGGAAAGATCAAAATCATCCGAAAGCATCTGTCGAAACTCTACAATTAAGTCTCGAACGGCTGGAACTGTCGAAGTGCATCGGAGAGATTTTCCTGGTGTAACGTTTTCTAAGACTTCGGCTAACGACTGAAATCTCCACGTCCAGCGGTAGCACTTCAATGCCAGTGACGGCTTGCTGACAGCTGGGCTGCGTCTGCTCCTTTCTATGCATTTGCTCTTCCCCATGCATTGCTCTTGCCTATGCATTTGGTGACCTTCCCGGACCCACAGGGGATGCTCCCGGACTGGCGTGGGCAGCACTCGCGGAGGAAAACTGTGGCCTGGGACCATTAGCGTGGGGCGAGTCCCAGCTGAACGGTGACTGCATAAAGCAACTGACGCTCACCCTTGTCGCCCCTTGAAACATAGACTCAGGAGTGGTTCCTCGCTTTCCTCACAGAGCCTGAAGCAGCTTGTGCTTCCAAGTTACATTTGTTAGTTGGATTGCTGTGGTCTTGCTTTCTGGGCCTGTTCGACTATCACCCGGCTTCAAATCAGTATCTATGTGTTCGAGGAAGATTTCTTCGGTTCCGAAATAAATCAGATAAATCCAAGGTTGAAAAGGATACTTTTTCTTATCGAAGGTGGAATTCTTGGAAGTCTGTTGTAAAGGGAGAAATGTTAAGTCTAAATTAAATGAGGAATTGCTGTAAGTGGCAAAACGCAGTGGTGGACTGTCTCTGTTGGTCTGTGGCCACCTGACACGCCTGATAGTGACATCGATACTACAGATTTGAGAGGACGTAATCAGCTGATGGGAGATGTTCGGTGGCCACTCATTCTACTTATTCTGGCGCTGCTGTGTCAGCTTAAATCGTGGTCGGGGTTAACACCGGTGTTAGTCGTTCCCTGCAGTGGATGCAGGAGGATAACAGAATTGAGTTCTCAGAACGCTTGTCGCGCGGGATACGCATGGCAGCTATTTTCTGTTCAGCTCTGAGAATTCTGCCGAAGAGCAAAGGCCGTACTCGTTTAGGAACCCGAGTTATGGTATCGATCGCTAGCAGAAATTTGGATCGGAAACGAGTTCTTAACGAGGGATCGTTACCGCTCTGTCTTCGCAACGGTGTCAGCTGTTGGGTTTGGGTCCGCCATTGTTTCTTGGTGGCTTACTCAGATGATCGTGTAGGTAGGGCTCAAGACAGATTTTCTGCTTAGGCAACCCAGCGT
>JAWQFJ010032605.1:0-7500 GCA_034096865.1 Theodoxus fluviatilis
CCTCCTCTCTCCCTCCCTCGTCCTCCTCCTCCTCGTCCTCACCCATCTCGTCCTCCCCTCTCCCCTCCTCCTCTCCTCCTCCCTCCTCGTCATCCCCTCCTCGTTCCTCTCCCCTCCTCCTCGTCTTCCACCCTCTCGTCCTCCTCCTCGTCCTCCCTCTCTCTCTCCTCTCGTCCTCCCTCCTCTCCTCCCCTCCTCTACCTCGTCCTCCCTCCTCCTCTCCTCCTCCTCCCTCCTCTCCTACCCTCTCCCTCCCTACCTCGTCCTCCTCCTCCTCCCCCTCTCTTCTCTCCTCCTCCTTCCTCCTCCTCCCTACCTCGTGCTCCCTCTCTACCTCGTCCTCCCCCCTCTCACCTCGTCCTCCCCTCTCCTCCTCCTTGTCCTCTCCCTCCTCCTCGTCCTCCTCGTCCTCCCCTCTTCTCTCTCCCCTCTTCCTACCTCGTCCTCCCCCTCTCTTCCTCGTCCTCCCCCTTCCCTCCTCGTCCTCCTCTCCTCCCTTCCTCCCTCTCTCCTCCTCCTCCTCCTCCTCCTCCTCCTCCCTCCGTCCTCCCTCTCCGTCCTCCTCCTCCCTACCATCGTCCGCTCCTCCCTCTCTCTACCATGTATCTTCCCCTCCTCGTCTCTCCCTCTCTCCCTCCCCCCTCTCTTCCTTATCCTCGTCTCTACCTCGTCCTCCCCCTCTCTACCTCGTCCTCCCCCTCCTCCCGTCTCTCCTCCTCGTCCTCCTACCTCTCTCCTCCCGTCCTCCCCCTCCCTACCTCGTCCTCCACCCTCGTCCTTCCCTCTCTCTCTTCCTCGTCCTCCCCTCCCTTCCTCTACCTCGTCCCCTCCCTACCTCGTCCTCCCCTCCTCGTTCCTCCTCACTCTCTCCTCCCTCCTCCTCCTCCCTCTCCTCCTCCCTCCTCGTCCTCCCCCTCTTCCTCGTCCTCCTCCTCCTCGTCCTCACTCCCCCTCGGCCTCCCTCCTCCTCGTTCCTCCCTCGTCCTCCCGCCCCATCCTCGTCCCCCCTCTTCCCTCGTCCCCCTCTCCCCTCCTCGTCCCTCCCTCTTCCTACCTCCCTCCCTCCTCCTCGTCCTCCTCCTCGTCCTCCCCCTCCCTCCTCGTCCTCCCTCCTCGTCCTCCCTCCTCGTCCTCCCCCTCGTCCTCCCTCCTCGTCCTCCCTCCTCGTCCTCCCCCTCCCTCGTCCTCCCCCTCTCTACCTCGTCCTCCACCCTCGTCCTCCCCCTCTCTACCTCGTCCTCCACCCTCGTCCTCCCCCTCTCTACATCGTCCTCCCTCCTCCTCGTCCTCCCCCTCCCTCGTCCTCGTCCTCCCCCTCCCTCGTCCTCCCCCTCCCTCGTCCTCCCTCCTCGTCCTCCCCCTCCCTCGTCCTCCCTCGTCCTCCATCCTCGTCCTCCCCCTCTCTACCTCGTCCTCCCTCCTCGTCCTCCCCCTCTCTACCTCGTCCTCCCTCCTCGTCCTCCCCCTCCCTCCCTCGTCCTCCCTCCTAGTCCTCCACCGCCCTACCTCGTCCTCCCTCCTCGTCCTCCCCCTCTCTACCTCGTCCTCCCTCCTCGTCCTCCCCCTCCCTCCTCGTCCTCCCCCTCCCTACCTCGTCCTCTCTCCTAGTCCTCCACCGCCCTACCTCGTCCTCCCTCCTCGTCCTCCCCCTCCCTACCTCGTCCTCCACCCTCGTCCTCCACCGCCCTACCTCGTCCTCCATCCTCGTCCTCCCCCTCCCTACCTCGTCCTCCCTCCTAGTCCTCCCCCTCCCTACCTCGTCCTCCCTCCTAGTCCTCCCCCTCCCTACCTCGTCCTCCACCCTCGTCCTCCACCGCCCTACCTCGTCCTCCATCCTCGTCCTCCCCCTCTCTACCTCGTCCTCCCTCCTCGTCCTCCCCCTCCCTCCTCGTCCTCCCTCCTCGTCCTCCCCTCCCTCCCTCGACCTCGTCCTCTCCTTCTCATCCTCGTCCTCCCCTTCCCTCCCTCGTCCTCCTCCTCTCTCCTCGTCCTCTTCCTTCCTCCCTCGTCCTCCTCCTTCCTCCTCTCCGTCCTCTCTCCTCCTCCTCCTCCTTCCTCTTCCTCCTTCTTCTTCCTCCTCCTCCTTCTTCTTCCTCCTCCTCCTTCTTCCTCCTCCTCCTCCTCCTCCACCTCCTCCTCCTCCTCCTCCTCCTCCTCCTCCTCCTCCTCCTCCTCCTCCTCCTCCTCCTCCTCCTTCTTCTTCTTGCTCCTCCTTCTTCTTCTTCTTCCTCCTCCTCCTTCTTCTTTTTCCTCCTCCTCCTCCTCCTCCATCGTCGCGCGAGGTTAAAGGGTATGAATGGGAATGACTATGAAGCATGACAAAATTATTCGTTGTATCTTTTTAATAATTTACTGTCTGCCTCACTGTTATCGGCCTTTTCAAAAAGCGAGGTAGTTTTAATAAATCTATACGACGTCAACGATCAGGCCATTATGCAGGACTGCGAGTCATTTCCACCGTTTATTGCAACCGAACGCATAATAAAATCATCACTCACAACGTATAAAAAGATTGCAAAACAGATTAGCGGGATTGGGATACTTAAAATCAAGGACCGGTAGGCAGAATATCTCTGTATATCCCCGAAGTAAGTCTTAGGTTCACATGACCATATAACCTTCGGAATACACTACTCGGAGGACTCACTGCTTTTTCCATCACGACGCCTTTCAAAGTCTTCGTTTATGCATGGCGGCATCTATCAGTGGACCAGCGTGTCCACGCGAGTCTGGAGCGCGTGAAGAGGAAACATTACGGCGATTATCTATCTCTACGACTGCTGGGCTTCCTGCAAGGAATGAACTCGCTCTCCGCACGTTTGTGCAAAAGTAATCATCTTTGGTAGTTTTATGAAAGTACGCGTACCTTCCAGACACTCAACAACAATAACAACACACGCGCGCACACACACACACACACACACGCACACACACACACACACACACACACAAGAGGAGAAAAAAGACAGAGAAAGGCGGAGCATCGAGTGACGAGGATCTGGCGTAATTGAGAAGAGATCATGTTGGACATGGAGTTATACTGCATAGAGCTGCAGACTGTCACTTCTATTTCCTTTCTCCACGGCAGCTGTCATATCCTGGCATGGGCGCTGAACCAAAATGAGAAGTTAAAAATAGACTCGCTGTTGTGAGTTTTGCGGATAGCGTATCGCGGTGGCGCCTCGATTAGGTATCTCTGGGATTTATTTATTCTCGAACCAAATAGACTGTTTTTCTTTTGGGTGAAAATAAATTTCGTTCAGTTATAAATAAATGCATTTTCTTTGACAATGATAATTAATAATGTGCAAACAACATTTCGAAACATTTTTCGTACTTGTTCCCGGCAGGACAATTTCCGATGTCTATTTTTTGACTCCCCGCTTTGGATCAGTGCTCATGCCAGGATATGACGATTGACAGTTATGAGAAAACGCAGAGTGAGGAAATCCTCAAGCATGTGATTCGGTACATTAACACTCCATTCAGCAGAATTCTTTGTATAGGACTTTCGACTCCAAATATACATGCCAAAACAGTTTAGTCGAAAACATCTCATTTGGCTGATTACCCAAATGTCTGCAACGGTTCTCTCTCTCTCTCTCACTCTCTCTATCTCCATCTCTCTCTCTCTCTCTCTCTCTCTCTCTCTCTCTCTCTCTCTCTCTCTCTCTCTCTCTCTCTCTCTCTCTCTCTCTCTCTCTCCCCCCCCCCCCCCTCCTTACAGTGATTTTTACAACTTAGTGACTGAGTGGTTTCCGTGCATCTCGTTCAAGCCAATGCTGGATGCGAGTTTGATTAACTCTCTTATTCGTTTCGTGTGTATTGGCCGGTGGCCTTAACACAATAAATTTGTTCATTTCATCTCAGTTCATCTCTTTCTCTCTCTCTCTCTCTCTCTCTCTCTCTCTCTCTCTCTCTCTCTCTCTCTCTCTCTCTCTCTCTCTCTCTCCCTACAAAATGCTATCAGGCGGTGCTATTTCGCGGTAAATTTGGGTGGAAACGGCATTTTGATTTTCTTTGATCAAATTGCGATATGCTACGTCGTATTTTCTTACAGACCTTGACAACCGGATGGTAGAGTGCACCAATTATATGCTTACTGCTTGGGTTCTCCTTGTTTGGGTTGGCAATGGCGTGGGCCGAAGATACAGGCACACTATTTCCAACTTAAAATCATGACAATATGATATTACATCGAAATATAATTTTTTTCGATTTTTTGCACCATTGGCAATATGTATCCCAAAGAGATCAAGATACGCACTCACACAAAAATCAACAAAATCTACTTACTCCTTCAGAACCAAATCGTGGGCAGCCTTCGTTGACTTTTGAGAACTCTCCTCGTGAAAGACTGCAGGAGGCGGCGGCGAAACAATCCGCTGGCTGCTAATTTGAGCTTCTCATCTAGGGAGATAGGGGACCTGTCCATTCCGCTGCTTGCAAGGCTCTGTCAATAAAGTCGACACTGTCCACCTTGACAAAAAAATCTCTCTTTGGTCCATTGGGACCCAACCCACATCCGTCTGGCCTCGCTCCCAGAAAACTTGGCAAATCCCAGTCTGGTCGACCTTTTTTTTACAAGACTTCAGCGCCACCCTCCGCTTTCCCTCTTCCTTAATCTTCCCCTCGTCCTCACTTCCCTTTTCTGCACCTCATCATCCCCTGCTGCTCTCCTTTGTGCACTCCATCACCTCCATTCCCTCTGTATTCCTCTCCCTTCCTTCTACCTCTTCTCCTATCCCTTATATTCTTTCAATATCTTTCCTCTTCTTTCTTTCCAAAACCAACCCTTTGGCCCCCTTTTCTCTCCATCCTTCTATCACTCATCCCTCTTACCTCCCACATTTTATTCTCAAACACACACACACACACATACATACATACACACAAACACACACACACACACACACACACATATATATATATATATATACATATATACACTCATACACACACGATCGCACGCGTGCGCGTGCACACACACACTCACACATACGCATACACACACAAACATACATATATCCCTCTTGTCCCTTCCTCCCTAATCATGTCTCATCTCCGCGACACTCCCCCTCCTACTCGACTCCCACTCCATCCCCACCCTCTTCCTTTCCGCCCCTGTTATCCTCTCCTCCTCTCTGCCACCTACGTCAGTTGAGCTGACACGCCCTTGGGACAGAGGGATGGGGGCTGGTGAAGAGGAGAGGGGAGAGGGGGGGGGGGTAAGCGACATCGTCTTTCTCAGACCTTATTTTGCAGACCGCTGCCCACTGCGAGAGATCGAAGGTATTTTCGCCACCGTGGTTCTCCCCTGACGGGATCGCCCCTTCCCGCACCTCCCTCCTTCCCCCTTTCCCACTCCCCCCTCTGCAATGCTCGGAGGGTCTGGCAATGTGGGACTGGTGGGGTGTCCCCTCCCAATCTCAGCCAGGCCCCGCCATTCCCAACTGTTTAGCTGACGGATGTTCAATCATTTGATGGGAACTGAGTGGAATCGACTGCTTCGACTAGGATTTTCCTGATCTTTGCTCTCCAATGCATTGACTGCCTTTTGGCTGACCACGATAACGGGGGAACGAAGGTAGTAAGCCTGGAACTGCAACGAGTGCCCGTGGAAGCTGAAGAAGGACTACATCGGAGGAATGCTCCTCGGTTGATTTATTTCTTTGTTATTTAGAATTATTCCCGTGGTATTTTCAATCATGCGGGTAAATATAATTATTGCAACATGATATGCAAATGTTTTCCGTCCAAGTTCTTATCTCTGGACATGTGGCTGCAGCTAAAACTAACTCTATGGAAAACAGTCTGACGCAAGAAAACGGCTACGCTGTCGAATTCTGCAATTCTGTAGATCTCACACCTTCCGTCTAGTTCCTACTTGGCAGAGAACCAGCGGGAGTTTACAAAACTAGACCTCTATCGTAATTCTATCGCGCGCACACAACACACACACATACACTCACTCATACTCACTCATACTCTCACACACACACACACACACACGCGCGCGCGCGCGCGCGCCACACACACGAACACACACACAAACACACACACGAACACACACACACACATTCACACGAACACACACACACACACACATTGAAGTGTCCAAAACTATACATCCTCTGTAGGCACCATCTAGCTGAGACCCCACATAAGATAAGAATGACCTGTGAAACTTCAAACTTGATCTTCCGCCTCTGCTAAGACACCTGCCCAAATGTACAATACGCTGGTGAAATACAGAACACACTCGCAGTACGATTTTAGTCACACTGGTCCAACATGAAGCACCAATCGCACCCATGCAAATTAGTTGACGGACACTGGCTGTCTCAGAGGCAGGGGGACATGCAAAATCTTTACTGATTGTGTGAATGTGAGTGTGTGTGTGTGAGTGTGTGTGAGTGTGTGTGAGTGTGTGTGTGTGTGTGTGTGCATGTGTGTGCGCGCGTGCGCGTGCGTGTGTGTGTGCACGTTTGTGTGCGTGCGTGCGTGTGAGCGTTTATGCGTGCACCAAGGAGTACTATATCAGATAGAGTACTCCTTGGCGTGCACGCATTTGAAATAATGTATGATACCAATTTTCTGTAGTTTCCGTCTGCGGCTGTTTAATCTGTTTTGTTTGGATTAAAATTGCTTGGGAGATTGGAGGTCTGGGAAATGATAAATCGCAAATGATCAAAGACAATTTTTTCATTACTCTTCCTCTGAACTGCTGTCTTGTTGGACATGCAAGTTCGTACGGGAAATGTTTTACAGCCGATGTAGCACGTGACTTTTAAATGTGAAAACTCGTGAAGTCGTGATTATTGTACTTGTTTTTGCCATTAGGTCCTATTCCTCTTACATGTCTTGCCTCAATTGTCAATAAATCACCTACGAAGGCCGGGATGCCGAAAATTTGGAGAAATGGTAGCTGACCTGTTTTGTCTTTCAATTTAATTGCTGTACATATATAAATGCAAATGACATGTGCTCTGTTATAATATGAACACTGCATTTCGCCCTTCGCCTTTTTCGGCCGTTGTCAGTACCAAAGTAGAAATTGTCAGTTTTCGTTCCACAAATAGTATTCATGAGGTTATGAAGACCAGCAAAATGACCCCCAAATGATAATCAGTCTCCGCAAAAAGCTGTTTTATTAGCTTCATTTACGTGGCATGTGACAACGCACGCACGCACACACACACACACGCGCGCGCGCACACACATAATTAAGATTATATGCTCTTCCTCCATTTGAACGAATCAGACACCAATATTCAGTTCTGGCCGCAATCTACGCGCACTAAGAAGCGTTCCTATCACGCCTACATTCATGCGAGTAAAATCATCACTGCCTGCAACCAACGCTTGCATTAACTATGTCCCATTGCATGTGCTATTTTGGCGCAGTACTTGTTACATAAGGGCTCTCATCTTTCGAACTTTGAACAAGCGAATATAAGAACAAGAAGGGCAAAGCCCATACGACTCACATGCTTGACC
>JAWQFJ010032605.1:12500-34362 GCA_034096865.1 Theodoxus fluviatilis
AACAGAGGGAGACGGACAGGCACAGAGAAAGGATCAGATCTAGAGAGAGAAATGTAGACAGAATGGATTAGACCCGGAGAGAGAGAATGTAGTCAGAGAGAGAGAGATAAAAATGTAGAATGTGTTGGGCAGTGTAACATCTTGTATCTTGATGCTACAAATAAAGAATAAGAACTCAGCAGAGATATATCCACCAAAATGGAACACCAAGCCCTCAGGAAGAAATGCAGACCAACAGACAAGACTGAAGCTGTGAGCCCTCGCCCGTCTAAGAAGAATCAAGATCTATGCTACCAGAAAAGGCCCACGGCAAGTACAAGGCAACCACAAGGTATTTATCATTAGTCAGAGAGGAGACCTGTAACAATTAGAGGAGAGCCCTTTAACAAATCAAGGGAAAACTCATCCCCTTGATAACACAGGTAAATCAACTGGGAACGTCCAGGGTGCCGTTCTGGTTGACGTGGAAGGCATAGAGCATAGGGTTAACAATGGGTATCACCTCCCTCCACACTCACACACAATTCACTCTCAGTCTTTTTGCTTTCATGTCTAGGGGTATCACTAGTGGAAGGGGGGAGACCATTAATTAACTCTCTCTTTTTCCTCACATTAGCATGACGTGACACAATCTTCAACAAAGATTATCTTTAATCAAAATTAAACAGGGGTGTAATTAAGTTCAATGCTATAGGAACCAATAAATAAATAAATCAATCAGGTCAGCCCACACTTTCGACTGAAGGGCAGTGGGCTTTTCTCACCGACCTCCAACAAAAATTGAACGCAGTTTGGTACTCACAAATTCATGTCAACAAACGACATGAGCGTCTCTGGTTCCACCGACGAATTTCGTTTCCTCAAAACCTATATCCACCATGAAGTGAACAATCATTCACTCTCTCACTCAAGGTTATCCCTTGAGACAAGAACAAAGGCCATTTCACACCTGTGAGTTCACCCACACACATATATACACCCGAACTGACAGAGGCTTGAACGCTCCGTGAGCGCTCAAAGTCAAACGATGAAAAACTCTCCAGACGATAAACTCGGCTCAAGAGTCCAGCACAGGCTTGATCTTCATTCAGGGAAACGATGTTCTTCTTGGCACAACCTTTCAGATGGTCGGGGGAGGGTTTGAAGAGTTTCTTTAACGTGTTCCACCTTAACACAGAGCTGCTCGAAATACGTCTGCTTACGTCGATAGTCTGCAAGTCAACTGAAAAACATTTTTCAGCGTTTCCGACTGAAGAGTTACTCACAGCGCATGCGCCAACAACTTAACCAATGAACTCACGATTGCATCACCGCCAAATCGGTGCACAACCGGTTTAAGTCAGTCTCAAACCAAGTTGAAACATGTTCCCGCCAAAACCTCAGCATAATCATTGAACTCAAACAATACAAGAAAATAAATCATCGCTGAACCGTAACAATGGGTATGGTCAGGATTCGGATCAACGTAAGTCACCAAGTTTTCTTTCTTGCTAACTGACCGTGAGTTTTGCAGAGCAGAGGACGATCGTTGTCTTGTAAGGCAGCATACGTGTATGAAATTACAAAACTGAAATGTTGTCAATATCTGCCTTGCCGGGAGAAATTGTGAGTTAGTGATAGACAATATACATGCATTTGTTCTAGGGGTGACAGTAGCGTTGGACAACCTATTTGTTCTTGTGCATGGGTTGAGCTCAATCTTCCAGGGTGGTTTGAACGCAAGCTTGGCTTGAATGATCTCACTCTTTGCCGATGCCCCCTGGTGGCCTCTTTGGCAGCTTGGGGTCACCCTGGCTGAGCTACTGGAGCAGGCCCTGAAAGTCCAGCAGCCAGGTTTTGCAGCTAATGAGGGGGCCATCGAGCAGCTCCTGCTGTATCTTACTCGTGATAAGGTTCTCGGCAGAAGTGAAATGTTGCGAGCAAATTTGTTATGTTGCGCTATGAAATGAAGGTTTACGTGTTAAAAGTTGACCCTGGTGTATTGACCAAAAACTAATTTAATGTGCCAAGAATGGTGACAATGCCATAGAAAGCATTGGTAAGAAATTAAGTATTAACCTTTAAACGATTAGCCATGAATTTTATACAGACACACGATGGTTTCGCGTCACGATTCAGTTTTACTGGTTTCCAAGTTTAGAGCTGTTAAATGTGCCAAATTAGAGTTCAGTTTCTTCTCCACTAACTGCCAAAATAAATTAAGCGTATACAATGCCTGGCCCTTTTGAGACGTGAAGCAAATTGTGTAGAGGTGCATGTGGCGTGTGAAAATTCGATTTGCCGCGTTGCACAAGGGCGGTGCATGCTTATCATAATCTCCGGTCCACTTTCTCGGCGCAAGTTAATAAAATGTAAATGCAATTAAAAATACATTGACAAACCTCCTTTTCATACCGAGTTTCTGTCCAAAACAACGGCGTGAAAAGTGCAGCGCCTTCGGTGAATGTAGGGCGTTCAAATCGATGTCGCTATTCGCACAGAGCTGCTCGCGGTTAAGTCAGATTTGGAGTGATCAGCGAATTTGGCTGAATGGCATGTGCTTTGTTGCAAGTTGAAGAATGGGTTTTTACATAAACACGTCCTGCTGGCAAGGACAGTTGTGCGGTCAGATGCTTCATATCGTTCGTCTTCAACTAGCGCTCTCCAAACCAATCTCGTTAAGAATGTCCACGGTCCTTCAAGAGTCATGTTCTTAATCTACTTAAGTTGGCATAATTTAAAAAAATTAAGTACTAAAAGGCCTCCATGAGTTTATACTTTTGAAAATGGACTGCTTCATAAAAACAAAAATAAAATTTCCTGGGTGAATTGAAGTAGATTTAGCCTACTTGCGTCGCAGGTTATGGCGGCATCAAAATACAGAAGCTCCTGAGCTAAGGCGCACGTGCGTGCCAGCGGGTGATACCAAAGATTATAGGTTACACAAAGATAGTTCATTAGCTCATTCTCGTGAGGTTCGAGACACGTTGCGCCCCAAGCGGCTAGCACTGTGGGAGATGCCTATAGTCCGTTTCAACATTGCACTGTATTTAGTCACATGATTATAGGATTTAGTGGAGACTTCGCACAAACATGGCGGAAAAACACAGGTTTGCGAGTGACCACTGCAGCGCTATTAACTGTAGCAACAACAGAAAGAAACGCCCAGAGCTTTCGTACTTCAGGTTTCCAAGAGACAAAGCAAGGTGGGTAATGTAAGGTTACTTTTTCCTATAACACCTTTTTAGGAAAGAACGGGTAACTATTTTTAAGCTGGGGCTGAAACCTATGCTAACCTATTTAAACAAGGGCAAAGATTTTTCCAAAGAATAGACCCTAAACACAGCAAAGTTATCTCCTGATGGAAGAAGATTAAAGCTAGTCCCTTAGCAACTCAGAACTATACAGGAGGTATAGCCGTATAACTGGAGACGGCTCCTAGTGAACACAGAACCACAAAACACATTCACACTAACTTTTCAGAAGTAAACAGAAAGAATTTCGTTCAAGTAAATTGTCACTAGCATTTTGGCCTAGCAACAGATGTGCGATGGACCTAATTCTAAAATTTCCGATAACGTCATCAACTACTAAGGTTGAAGAACGAGTGACGTCACTATTTGACCGATTTGAAGAATAATAATTTTTAACACAGAGAGAACAGGGTCACCAAACGTTGCGATCACGTCGACCCGTGCACATGTGGTTCTGCGAGTGACCTGCATTTCGATTGTTAAAAAGTAGGAGCTTTCAATACCTTTTGATGCATTCAACATACAGCTTTGATAAATTAATGCTGTTCATGGTTTACATTTTCTTTGGATGGGGTTTCTAGTGTCCCCAAATTCAGCTTTTTCTGCGCGAAGCGAGACTATGTCCACCATTTTAAATGTGCAATGTTGAAACGGACTACAATATCACGCACATGCGCAAAAGCTAACCCTTTGGTGCTAGCCGCTTGGGGCGCTGCATTTTGAGCGTCTTGTAACTTCAAAGAGCAAAAGCTCGGCATGAGCTATCTTTGTGTAACCTATAATCTTTGGTGATACGTCTACTCGTTTTGTCATTTTCCACATTCCAATGATTAGGTCAAATGTTTGCACTGTGTACACTGTACACTGTAGACTGTAGACTGTTCAGCATGAACGTTTGTTCGTTAGGTGTGACTCACTACAGACGACACATTGGACATAAACATTACTGTCTATGATGGACACGACGCAAATACCTTGGGTTTCGTTTAACGACTGCTGTTGCCTTCACGAAAGGGCAACGATTCTTTGAAATACACCTTTCGTCTCAAAAGAAATATGTAGAATATGTACTTCAAAGTCGATAACTGTGGTGTGCACATCAGCGTTTAGAAGATGAAAAGTTGAAACAATACTGTTCCACAGTCTTGGCATGCTTTAGTACAATCAGTCTTTGACATGTTTAGATTATGACGTCTCAAATGACGTCAGAGATCAGAACCATAATGGCTCCAGCCGTATGCATCAGGGGCGGATCTAGTTCACTAGAGGCTTCGACTACCGGCGAAAGTGTCTCTAGCCCAGTTGACATCACGTGATGGAAGGTTTTCGTCCGAAATATGCAAATGGAGGTCACACGAGAGGCTTGTGGGATAGCCAATCTGCTCCCTGACATATGCCGTTAAAGTAGTTCTGAGACTATTTCGCACAAAACTCACAACTTACTCTTGTTGAGGCAACAAACAATCGTTTATTCGATAAAATAAAATGTTTGTGTTGAAATGGAAACAAGTTTTTACATCTAAATGATTTCTGTAAAAAGTGGGGGGTGGGGGGAAGTATCAGAACGAACTATGTTTGGCGCAATACTGTAATGCGAAGGGTCAAGTCTATTACGCATTCATAGCGAACTGTGCAAGAGTCACTTCTGACTCGGGTTCACAGAATGCAGCCGTATTTTTTAATCGAGCACTGATTTCAGAGCATATAATTATGTACAATTACAGACAGCACTCCAAGTCAGAGTGGCTTCCCCTTGTTGGCATCCGTCAGTCTCGTGAGACTATGGAGTGTGCGCCAGGTTTGGTCAGTCCGGGGTTGAGCGGCAGCGTACTCTGTGGCTGTAGAGCCCGATCCTTGAGCCGCATGCTCTGTTGCACTTGTCGCAAGTGAAGTCTTGGCGTGGCTCTGTAGATGCCGACGCTATCCTCTGTCGTCTGCGTTCTCTCCTCTCCTCCCACTGCTCCCGTCTCCTCCTCTCGCTGGCCTGGATGCCAGTCTTGACGGCGTGTCTCCAGCTGTTGCGGTCAGCGGCCACCGTTTCCCAGTCTGCTGGGCTTCCCCTGCGATCCTAAGTACCCTTATCAGGTATCACTTGCACAATATCATTCATTACGCCAATGAGTCGAGGTTCCGAGGCTCCAAGCGGGAAGACGGGCTCTGACCCGCAGACAGACTAAGAGTAAACAGAGGTTTCATTAAAACTGAATGCTCTCTGGTTGCACGTCGAGCTGCTTGCGACCGCCTCCGTTTCAGAAGGTGGAGGCGACCCAGATTCCTTTATTACAATGGATTCCAGTCGATAAAGAAAGCAATGTAGTTGCTTCCTCTTTCTCTCCCTGAAAGTATTTCAGCTCAGTTTTACATCTGTCCTTGATTCATATAGAATATGAAAATCTATACGACAGGTACAAACGACTGCAGCAATAGTTTATGCAGTGAAATGTATGCAGAGGTACACTTGCACATTTTTTTCTTGAAATGATACTATTTGCATTTATTTTCTAGTGTGAAAAAATCCTGGTATCGGCCTCTGATGTAGAATGTCAGTGCATTTGATTTGGAAGGGATATATGAACAAACTTCCAGATCATAAAGCACACTGTATGCTTATTATTTTAATCCGAAGGCAAACTATATTTCTAGAAACATGGGAATCCAGACTATTTTTCACTCATTCTGTGAACCCGAGTCAGTAGTGACTCTGGCGCAGTTCGCAATGAATGCGTAATAGACTCGACTCTTCGCACTACAGCATTGCGCCAAAAATAGTTCGTTCTGGATGCTATTTATCATTCAGATGTCAAAACTTGTTTCCATTTCAACACAAGCATTTTATTTTATCGAATAAACGCTTGTTTATTGCCTCAACAACCGTAAGTTATGAGTTTTGTGCGAAATAGTCTCAAAACTACTTTAACGATGTATGTCAGGGAGCAGAGGGTTATCCCACAAGCCTCTCGTGTGACCTCGATCTGCATATTCCGGATGGAATCCTTCCATCACGTGATAAGAACTGTGCTAGAGACTCTTTCGCCGGCAGGCGAAGTCTCTAGTGGACTAGAATGTTTTGCACTGTCCCATAAGAGTGGCCCTGTACTTTTACTCACGATCAACTGAGCTCAGGCGCCTAAGTGCTTTCAAACTGATGTACAAACAAAGCCCTGATCTGGCAGCCTCGCTGTTGTATTTGCCCGACCAACAGCACGTGTTCCCATAGCAGAAAACTAGTACGGCATGATGGAATGCTTCTAGCGGGTTTTAGGCAAAGGTCATCAGCGTAATTCACGTGTGATGCACGCTCTTTAAAAAAGTGAAGCTCAAGAGATAGCATAAACATTTCTCAAATGGTGACCGATGATAAATACGTCTTGATCAGTATCAAAACATCGATGCATATTGCTTGTTGATTCTCCTAGATTCTTGTCGGGCAATCTTCCACCGTGCCTGACTCTAACTGCACAGCAATACCCTTAGCTTTTGTTTGATAACACTGGTCACTGACAGTTGCAACCTGAAGCTGTCACACTTTCATGTCAATGACGGGGAAAATGCCGTACCTGATAAGGATTTCTGAAAGGTTTTATTTATTACCTTCATGCGATAACTTCAGACGCGGCGGCAATTGCAGATCCTGCAGATACGTATCGAACGTGTGTATCGGTCTGCATTAGCTTGACTAGAGTGGTCGGACCGGCAGCAACGGAACTTATTTGACAGATCGGTCAGCGGATAGCACAGTCGACCGACGACCCTCGCCAGACACAATTCCTGTTCCAAAGAATCTCGCTGGCAATCGCGAGGAGCAACGCGTTCGCGATCACGACGTCGGCCAAGTGTGTGGCTGCCAGTGATCCAAAGCCGAGGGGTTTCCCCTGTCTGACCCTGGCGGTTGTGTGTCCCATGGTGTGGTGTGGTCATGCTCCTCCCTCACAGAGAAAGTGACTTATTGTGACGTTGACATCAGCGATTGTTTGGTTTCCGTGCATATCGTTCCAGCCAATGCTGGATGCCAGTTTTGATGAACTCTTTCGTTCGTGCCTTGTTTTCTTTTCTCGCGCCTTTGCATTTTAACACATGTGTAATGGGTCAATGGCATTAACACAATAAACATGTTTCATTAGCTTGATTGGTTCAGAGCATGTGAAGCTGTGGTTGACACCTGTTTGTGTCGGGATGTGGAAATTATAGGAACCCCTGATTGGCCTGAGGTCCTGAGACTGTCTCTGCCATTGGGAAGGGAGGGGTGGAGCCGAGGACATACGAGTGGGAGTGGGAGAGAAGAAAGGGGTCGGAAGGCGGACAGGGAAGTGAGTGGACACATTTGTCCTTGTACGCTGCCATGTAATGAAGAAGAATAAAGGAGTTTGTCACCGGTCCGACTGACATGTCTCTCCACAACCCATCCATGCCATAACATCTGCAATGCTCAACAACCACAATAAAATGATCATGAATTGTCTTGAGAAGAGTATGTACGCCTCTCCCATGTTTCAAAAGAGCAACTGATTGTTGTCAACGTCGTCGTCGTCGTCATCATCATCATCATCATCATCATCATCATCATCATCATCATCATCATCATCATCATCATCATCATTTAACTCCAGACGGAGTTCTCGGGGCGCCATCTGACAAGCTGTGCAACAGTCTTTTCCATTTTTCCCGGTTGTGTGCCAGATCTTGAGTCTCCGCGAATGTTTTTCCACTCCACTCCTGGAGGTTGTCTGTCCATCTTTTCCTCTGCCGACCTCTCGTTCTTTTTCCCTCCACGGTTCCTTGTAAAAACAGTTTTTGCCAGGCCACTGGATCTTGTGACATGGCTATACCATCTCAGTTTTCTTTTCTTCATCGTTGTCAGCAAGTCTTCGTGGGGGCCAATGTGGTGTTGGATGGTGCTGCAGACCTGTTCGTTTGTGATGCAGTCCAAATATGAAATGCTCAAGATGTTACGATAACACCGTCATCCCCAATGCTTGTATCTTTTTCTGTAGTTCTGCTGTGAGGGTCCACGTCTCGCACGCGTACAGGAAGATGGAGAATACCAGTGCACGCAAGAGTCTGATCTTGTACTTCGTGGTGATGTTGTCATCCCTCCATGCTACTTTGAGTTTGGATAGCGCAACTATTGCCTGAGCGGCTCATGCAAGGACTCTAGGTTTTGATCCTTCATCACTGATGACTGCTCCCAGATATTTGAACTGCTGCACTTGTTCAAGTTGCTGGCCATGTACTGAGATGTTTGTTGACATAACACTGTTGGTGTTTGCCATTAGCTGGATTTTTTCAGCACTTATTTCCATTCCATATGTTGTGGAAGCTCTGTCCAAGTGGCTGCCTAGGTTAGCCAGTTCAACCTCTCTTCCTGCCAGTCCGTTTATATCATCAGCAAACCTTAGGTTTGTGATGTTTCTTCCTCCGATGCCGATTGTGCCCTCGTGATCCTCAAGGGCGTCACCCATAATCCGTTCCAGGAAGATGTTGAAGACAGTCAGAGAGAGCAGGCAGCCTTTGCGGAAACCTGCAGAAGTGTGGAACCATTCCTCAATCGTACCATGTGCACAAACTGCACTGGTGGCTCTGGTGTAAAGCTGCTGGATGGTATGAAACGGCTTCTTTCCCATGTTGAACTTGTTCATGATGGCCCAAAGAGCATCATGCCAGACTCGGTCAACTGCCTTCTTTAAGTACATAAAGACATAATCGAGTTCCCTCTGGTGTTGAAGGTGCCTTTTAGGAGCATGCCGAGATAGAGAATTTGAAATGAGGCTATGTAAGAGTGTAATTACGGAGATCTTTTCTTATACAATTTGTGGAGACTGAATAACAATTGGAGACTGAGATAACGTCATTACATGTTACGGCCAGGAAGTCGGGATCACAAGAAAGCTTTAGAAAGTGCCTGTGTCCGCATCCATGAAAACGCGAAGACATATTTTTTATTACCCTCGTGTACAGAATTGACAGCTTTGGTCCGCCCCTGGGTGAACCACTGAAGTTGGCCAGAAAGCCCAGAAGCTAAAGTCTCTTGCTGATGCGGAGGGCATCGAAAGGCGTCGACCAAACGTTGCATTCTGGAGGCAGTAGAAGACTTAAATGGTGTTTATCTTCACCCCCAAATGGACTATCATCAGGGTTATGGGACTGAATGCACGTGCGCGCAAATGCAGTTGTCGGTACATGTATGATGAGGGATAGAATGAACAAAACATGAATCAGTCGATATGCAATGAAGATTTGGTACAATATATTCTCCACAATACAGTATCAACTTCAGAGTTCAGCGTGAATTTTCAGTATATATTATAGTGCAAAATGTCTTTTTATGACCACAACGTAGACAGTGCACAACCCAGGTAGGGTTCCCTTTTTACCCCCTGAATAATTATGTAAGTTTTTTCGAGAGTCTACTGGGAATATATTTGATCAATTTTTGTCATTCAGAGTTAGATGGCTTCTTATTAAAAATGGCAATGAAGAGATAAAACCATCTAAAACGGAAAACTGTACCAAGCCCCTGCATACTGACAAGGCATGTCAAACCTGATTCCCCAAACATCCAGTAAAAACGCGAGGGTGGCGGGGCCACGTAATCATAGACCTGTCATCCTGCATAGCGTGGAAGACACCTAACGAGGGTACAGGCAAGGTGGACGCCTTCAAGACCTAGAAGCGAGGAAATAGCCCTCAGCCTGCGCATCTTTCTCATCTTTCGTCTTCAGTGTTGTTGTCGTCCCTAGCGCTGGTGGCGGCGGCAGTGACTGCGAGAACAATTACGACGATAATGATGACAACAGCGGCAACGACGACGACACTGACGACGATGATGATAATGATGATGTTGATGACGACGACGATTGTAGTGGTGGTGATAATGGCATCGAGGGCGGTGGTACTAATGGTGGTGAAGTGGTAAATTTGTCAGTGGTGTAGGTAGCGGAGGTAATGCACGACACTCAGCAGCTACATGACCAAATCTCTGACACTTTATACATTGAATGACTCTTCTATTTCCCACGGGGTTATTGGTACCAGTTCTGACTTGACTCTGCCCATTCTGTCCTTTATGAATCAGCATGTATTTATCAGTTAATTCAGCCGCCTCTCGAACCGATTTAACATGTTGATCTTCCAGATACACACGCACTGCCGGGGGAACCTTGTATTTCAAATCTTCTAGTAACATGAGCTCTCTCAAGGCTTCGTAACTAGACACCTGTTCTGACTTCAACCACAAGTCAAAAGCATTTGCTGCTCGAGCCACAAAATCACAGAAGGTATCGCCTCCCTCCTTCTTCATTTCTCTAACTCTCTGAGGATACGCTTCCCCAGTCAGTTGGTAGGCCAATCTGAGCACTTCCTTCACTTTCTCATAGTTATCTCTGTCCTCACCCTCCAAGGAACCATAAGCCTTACTATTTTTTCCTCTCAGTTGACTCTGCAGAATCAAACACCAGTACGGCTTAGGCCAATGCAACTTGTTTGCTACATGTTCAAACCGCGAGAAAAACTTTTCCACATCCTGTTCTTCAAACTGAGGGACGGAACGATGACAGTCATTTCTCCTGAATTCCCCTCCCTCGGGAGTATTTCTATTCTCCTGCTGTTGTCTCTCAAATTCCATTTTCTCTCGCATAAACTCTCTCTCTCACTCTCTCTGTCTCTTAATCTCTCCATCTCTAAATCTCTCACATTCTCCCTTTCCTTCTCTCTGTCCTCCCTCTCCTTCTCTTTATCTCTCAATCTCTCCATTTCTAAAACTCTCTCTCTCTCTCTCTCTCTCTCTTTGTCCTCCCTCTCTCTCTCGCTTTCTCTTCCCTCTCTCTCGCTTTCTCTTTCATCTTCAGCTGCGTTAAGTGTAACCGCTGATCAAAAGTGAGACATGAGTTTTCATTTTCCTTAGCAACATTTTGAACTTCTATTTCCCCACGATTGCTTTTCTCATCGGTATCGTCCTCGGGAAATAGTTCCGTTATCGGTAACTCTCTTATTGCCTTCACATCAGATAGTAACTCTTCCGCCACATCAATATCTTTGTCCTCCGCTAATTGTAACAAGTCCTCCAGTTTTGCTCTTCTAATTCCTCTCACAGAAGGGTTACGTAAAAATCGGGACATTTTGAAATAGTAAGTACGCAAGATATGTCTAAAATGTCAACTCGAATATCAGCACAGTTAAATCTTCTAACCTCAATACATCAGTAATCTTGTTCAAATATAAAAACTGAATATCTCTCGGAACGAGCTTTCACTTTCACACTCTTCCAAAATAAATCTCCCGGGCGAGCCCCAACTTTCTACACCTACTGTTATGGGGATCCACAAAAACGAAATAAAACAGGTCCCAGGTTACTTACAAGTCTTTATGTTCAACATAAAAATACTTGTAACAGTGGTAGAAAAGAAAAAAGTTACATTTGTATATGGCTCAAAACACAACATCGTAAATAACCCAATCTTACAAAATTTCATCTACTCTTCACATACTCAAATCCCAACGGGAAAAATGAAAAAGCACAAGTAAAATTTCGGTCAGCCTTCTTACATAAAAACATAAAATACATAGGTCAGCCCTCGACAAGTTAAAATGCTATCGACCTGTGTAAACATATTGCACCAACCTTCACCAACACTGCCCGCTCTCTCTCTCTCTCTCTCTCTCTCTCTCTCTCTCTCTCTCTCTCTCTCTCTCTCTCTCTCTCTCTCTCTCTCTCTCTTCTGCCCGTCTCTGCCGTGTGTGAGGGGCCGATCTCCTCTCTGTCTTCTTGCGCTTTCTTATATAACTATCTTCTCACAACCAACTCACGATCATTTCTACTCACCACAACTCATACCTCAAAGCGAGGACCGCTCAACACCCTGGGGCAGAACTTAACTTCCACTCACTCCAAACCCTCCACTTTAATCTGTATACTGCCCTTGGACCACCAACCCCACCCTCAACGCACCAGCAAAAATCAAGTCTTTCTCTGGTGAGATACTTCCGAAAACATATTTCCCCATTACAGCGTGCGTGTGAGTATTTGAAAGTATGTGTGTATGTGTGTGTTTGTACGCTTGTTCAAGCGGTGACATTAGGATTTCCATGAGGACAACAGAAGCTGGTAGTCCGCATCAGGGTAACTTCTACGTACTTGCCTGACAAACATGTTTGTGTCCCGAACTTGACAGCGACGCCACTGTGTGCAAGATGCACTCCTACTAAGCTGCGGGCATGAGTCCGATCTACACGGAGAGCTATCAGTTCGGGCTTGTCAGGAAGTTAACGCTCGAATGGAGCACTCATCCGGTTCCCTGAGACTGATACAGTCTCCGGGTATTGTCTTTTTGGGGCCACTTCCGTTATCCCTTGTCCTGTTTCCCCCTTCAGCTTGTGGGAATGGAAGCGCTTGTGAATTCCACGTGGGCTCTTCTGGACCAATTTCCGGCGGTTTCGTTAGGTCCCGCCTAGCTGAAGTGGCTAGAGAAACAGAATGTCTGCCGACCACAGAACTCTAACTAGTGAATATCTTTACCAAGCCTGCCCCTGTAGTCGGCAAATGTTTGCCGAGTACTGGGCGGATGTGTTCGTCTGTCTCAGGGTGACTGGATAGCCCAAGGCTGGTTTGTCCTTGACACCAGGCAGTGGTGTCTCTACCGACAGTTCTTCCTCATTGTCCTTGCATGGAAAGCGGCACCATCCTCTGACAAACAGAAGACGTCAATGCCATTCGGCCCAGGTCGCTGAACAATGTACCTCGTCTGGACAATGTTATGTGCAAATAGAGACAGTCGTCGTTACCTACTAGCATTTCTTTCATGGAGACCGGATTGTTCATTGCATCCATAAATTTCTTTGGGAATTTGCGATTCCACAGACAATCTTACGGAGTTGCCACTAGAAACACACCTTATCAGCTACAACTCACGCCTGATGAGCTATCGGGGACCTTTTTGTAGCAGCTCAGTGATGATAGTTGTTCATTCTGAAAGGTGTTCATTCTTACCTTCGTACCATCCATGCCCCAAGTCAAGGAAAAGATCATTTATCTGTTTGATTTTAACGCGAACAGTCATCAGTAGCAAGATACACACGGGAATCTATCACGGTCACATGGTGATTGACAATACTGCATCAACCTACAGGCACGGCATGTAAAGTATGTAACGAGAGCAGATATGGACTCTGGTCATATGTTGGGCAAGGTGCTAAAATCACATATTTATATGAGGAAATAAGATGAGGTGACAATAGGTGATTGCTTTGTATTGCTGTGTGCTTTACAATCACAAGCTCGTTCCTCGTACATGTATCGTATATCTCCCATCGTACATCCAGCCAGGCAGGGGACACGAAAGCGCGTGTCTATAAGGAAAAACGGATTTTAAAAACCGAACGTTGGCTGTACTTTTTATATCGCAGTGGCTGCGGCAGTGAGTCAACGGAGAAAACTAGAGAGTAATGAACAGACGGTGATCGATGCAGAACGAATCGCTTTCCCAATGCGAGCAGGCTATTCGAAGGCGGCCCTGACCAGTGAGCTCAGTCTACGAGATTCACAGGAAGTCTCAAAGATCACGAACAAGTCCATCTTAGAGTTGCAAAGAAAAACAAAGCACACGTGTCGAAATGCAATTACAGAACATTGTCTGCGTGGCAGGGAAGCAAGTGAGACTGTCGGCAAAGTAAAGTAGGGATTATTGATCACTTCACAGAGAATCCAACAAGGTTTCTCCCCGAGAGGAACGGAAGGCGCTGCTAATTTGGTTCTGAATGGATGGGTCTTTTTAGGGCTGCCCGAGTCTTTTCCTGGCTATTAGCAATCTTGGTCTCCTAAGCTGAGGTCTAATCCGAGGTCCATGAGGACGAAGTGTCTGCACCGGGGTGCAGAAAGGCGAAAGTGCAAAAAAGGATCACCGATATCAGACCCTACTGACATTCAAATAAATTATCTTCGTGAGGTGCCCTTTTTCTCTTC
Source organism: Theodoxus fluviatilis (assembly GCA_034096865.1). Taxonomy (NCBI): domain Eukaryota; kingdom Metazoa; phylum Mollusca; class Gastropoda; order Cycloneritida; family Neritidae; genus Theodoxus; species Theodoxus fluviatilis. Next base: position 26,688 of record JAWQFJ010032605.1, read on the forward strand.
TGGCAAGGAGGTTTACAATGAGGTGTTTGTTCAACAGCAGTAAGCAAATAATTGCACGAAGGTCATCGCCCATACCACTCACATGCTTGACCTTGACCTTTATATGACCTTGACCTTCAGGTGACCTTCAAGGTCAAGGTCAAACAACTAAACCTACCAATGACATCATACACAAAGAAATGCTTTACACATTTTTCCTACCAAAATACATGTGACCTTGACCCAAGGTCAAGGTCATCCAAGGTCATGCAACACAAAGCTGTTAATTCAAGACATAGGAAGCACAATGGTGCTTATTGGCACTTTCTACCATGAGATATAGTCACTTTTAGTGGTTCACTACCCCATTTTGGTCACATTTCATAAGGGTCAAAGTGACCTTGACCTTGATGATATGTAACCAAATGTGTCTCATGATGAAAGTATAACATGTGTCCCACATAATTATTAAGTTTGAAACAGTTATCTTCCATAGTTCAGGGTCAAGGTCACTTCAAAATATGTATACAATCCAACTTTGAAGAGCTCCTGTGACCTTGACCTTGAAGCAAGGTCAACCAAACTGGTATCAAAAGATAGGGCTTGCTTTGACCTATATACCACTTGTAGCTAAGGTCGCCATTCTCAATAACGTGGGAGAAAATTGGGAAAATGTGAAAAATGACTGTTTTTGAGACCACATTTATGGCTCCTGTGACCTTGACCTTGAAGCAAGGTCAATTCACTATGTATGTTTTTGAGGCCTTGTCATCATACACCATCATGCCACATTTGGTGTTGATAGACTTAATAGTCTCCGAGAAAAATCCAACGTTTAAGTTTTTTACGGACGCCCGGACGGACGCCCGGGCGCCCGGACGGACGGACGACACGGCTCAGTACATAGACTCACTGTTTGTTCAACAGCAGTAAGCAAATAATTGCACTAATGTCATCTGCTTTCACACTACATTTGTCTGTACGCCCACGTTTTGTCCAGTTCGCCTTTCGATCATTGATATCCACAAAGAAAGAAAAAGGAACAGCTAAATTGAAATAAACATAGCTGTTAATGATACACAAAAATGAAGAAACACTTCAGGTATTTCGATCTTTTTTTCGACGAAATAATTATCTGAAACCCTGCTTTACCTCCACGACAGGGATGGTACAAATATTTCTGTAGAAAAAAAACTTCCATGGATTACTAAGAAGGATATTTTGTCTCATTTTCAAAAGTGCGTTTTGTCTTCTACGTGTATTTTTTCAAAGTGCATTTTGTCTTCTTGGTTTTCAAAAGTGTTATTTGTTTTCATCGTTTTCAACAATGCATTATGTCTTCTTAACATATGATCACAAGCCTGTGATTTCAAGAGAAATGTTTTATCAACTCGAAAGTGGAACAAATGATAACAACAATATTTAATACATAATAAAACAGCTCTGTCTTCAAGCAACTAAACTAACGCTTCGAGGGGGGGGGGGGGGGGGGGGGGGAATCAACGGAACCATCGACCCTGGTATAATTCGGAGACGAACAGTGATTGGCGAGAAGAAACTATGACAAGCATCTCGACTAACAATTTGTGTGGCATGCCGCAGAAAACTTTCCACTCTTCCTCTGAAGAGTTCCTTGCAACTTCGGACAGCAAAACTTCCCGATCTCAGCTCTCTGTAGCTACTGTATGTTTTTTCACGTACTTTTGTTAACAGCTCCTCAAGTTTTGTTCCGTCAAGCAATGAATACAGAGCAACAAACCAACCTGAAGTTTCTGGTCCAGCTGGGGAAACTTTGTCAGAAGCACTCAGAATGCTGCAGCAAGTGTACGGAGATGAGACGATGTCGTGCTCATGTGTTTTCAAGTGGCACAATAGGTTCTAAGAGGGACATGAGGACGTGGAAGACGACCCCAGGAGCGGAAGGTCTTTAATGAGCCGGACTGAGGACAACGTTGAGCGCGTGAGGCAGTTGGTGCGTGGGGATCGTCGACTGACTGTTCGAAGGATCGCAGGTGAGCTGGGCATGAGACGCGACAGCGTTTGGAAGATTATCACCGAAGATTTGGGCACTTGCTTCGTTCAGTGCGTGAGAAGAGGCATGAGTTGTGACAGGACAACTCGTGGCTGCTTCACCACGACAACGCGCCGGCTCACAACGCCCTGAGCATTCGACAGTTCCTGGCCGAGAAGAACATCGCTGTGCTGGAGCAAGCTCCCTACTCACCCGACCTGCCTCCATGTGATTTGTTCCTTTCCCCAAGCTCAAAAGAGTCATCAAGGGCAACTGTTTTCTGGACGTGGAAGCCATCACGAGGGCCATGACGACGGAGCTGCGGGGAATTCCAGGAAAATCCTTCCTGGAGTGCATGGAGGCGGGGCGGAGAAGCATGGGAAAGTGTTAGACTCGAGGGGGATTACTTCGAAGGGGGAAACTTGTAGTTTGTAGTTTGGATTTGAAATAGAATTTTGGTGACCCCAGTCCTGTTGTTTTCTGACACTGCTCCTAAGCTGCATCGCGTGCAAATATGTCAGGAACAGTAGCCCTGAGGGTTCCAGATTGGGTGTTAGTTGTGCACTGATGGACGTGACGTTTTGAGCAATATCGAAACTCTACCAGGCCTTCACATAGGACGCATCAGGCTTTGTAACCTTGTTATACACGACGAAATTCATAAATGTTTTACCCAGGCGAGCAAATATCGTTAGAATTGACCTTGTCAGTAAGTGCTCGAAAACAGCGCAGCCTTTGTAATGCGGTACGAAGGAAAACGGAAGGTTCTGAGGGACAAGCATGTACTTTGATACGACCATGACTGGATCAATGGGAAAACTCAATGGATGCCACATGTTTTATTAACGAAATAAATATGATCTCAGTCACCGAAGAACCTGCACTTCCAGCACTGCCTTGCAAAAAATTCTCCTAATGGTCCATTGTAGAGACCCTATTCCCGGCTCTTTGTACTTGGAGACAATATTGTTCGCACGACGGCAGAGAAAAATGCAAACACGTGCATGCAATCTTCCTCATACGCCACTTGGAATCCAGATGGTTTTTTCCAAACCTCCCTCAGTGTATTACATGTATTCGACGGTACGTGAACCGCCCCTGACAGAAATGTCTCCAGAGAGGCCATATTATGCTCATTTTACCTTTGCACATTCCCTTTTATTTTGAATTGGCACTCAATGCTTCGCGGATGCAGAAAACGGAGGCTTTATTCTCAGAATTATAAGCATATCCTCTGTGATCATCGTTGCCAGCAAACAAAATGCGGAACTCAACAAAAACGCGTCAGTGCCATTAACAAACCGTAGAATGTTTTATTTTGTCAAAAAAGAGCGTCAAAGCATTTGAATGTGTGTGGAAGAAAATGCAGACAACTACGGCAACGACAAGCAACATGTCACATGTACAAGAAACCAAGACAACTAGATACACAACATGAGAAAAGGCCAAGCTACACGACAAGCAACATGTCACATGTACAAGAAACCAAGACAACTAGATACCCAACATGAGAAAAGGCCAAGCTACACGACAAGCAACATGTCACATGTACAAGAAACCAAGACAACTAGATACACAACATGAGAAAAGGCCAAGCTACACGAGATGCAAATATCACGTTTTGATTCGAAACAAATCCAAAAGCATGCCGTTTTGGTGCGACGGTGCTTTGCTCGTGTTTTCTGGTCTTCAACATAAACATGTTTGTGACAGTTATGCTTTTTCCCCATTATGCTTTGCCCATTGTTTAGAGTGTGTAAGCCAGCCAGGCCTCAAATAATACTTAGTTATTAAAATCAGCCATGCCTTGAGCGTAGTTTGAGGTGGTGAATCGATGGAGAGAGCCAATTGGAGTGACTTTCCGGAATGAGAGACTTTGAAATTAATTACGTCATACAGTGACTGATGACGTGATACAGGAGAGAAGACTTGATTACATCTCGAGAGACAAGACGTGTATTCCTGTCGGGAGAGAGAGAGAGAGAGAGAGAGGGAGAGAGGGAAAGGACGGACTTTGGTTCTCAGTGAGTGGATGATCCTCTTGCCAACAGAGGGATGGGTATCCTGTTTTCCTGACGGACTGATATGCTGCTCGATAGCACTGCCATGATAGTCCTTGTGCTTGAGGCCTGTACTTTCTACTGCCATGCTGTTTGGAGATCTAATCTCCCATGTGCCCTGTGCCTCTACACGTTTGGGTCCCGATGAATTCCTCGCTTCTCTGTGTGGGAAGCGTGCCCAGACATATCCCAAGCATGTCTGAATAGATGATCCACAACCGTCAACCTCAACGCTCCGGATCCAGTTGCAACAAGGCCCACCCCTCGAACCATCTTCCAATTGACTGTTGGAAAACGGATGTCAACGGACAGGACCCCTTTGGTCGTCGTGGGTTTTCCCGTGTCAGAAAAAGATAGGTGGAACATTTTCTTTATAGGCTGGCTGGCTAATAATAATAGAAACAATTATTTAGACCATTTGTTTTACAATTGTGAATTAGTAAAAATCAGTTGACTTAAGAAACAGTTTTCCCATTTGTCTCTATTGTGTCATTTCATACTTTCTAGTAACAGTTGAGATAGTTTATTGTTACAGTACCCCCATATCATAACCCCTAGACAACAAGAAGAGCCCAAAATTAATAAGAGGACTGGGTGGGTATGTAACAATGTTCAAAAACACGAAACGTACTTCGCAGTGTTTTTGACACTAGCCAATCAAATGATGCCGTGATGTCAGACAAAATGGCAGACTTTTCTATTTTTATATAGAAAACTACAACAAACGATTGCATATTGGAAAAAAAACATACTGTCGTATTGGAATCTGTGCATCGAAATTGAGCAGCCACCTCAAATAGAGATATCTTTTATCATATAAATTAGGATATCTCGAATATGGGTCAAACGCAATAATTGACGCGGCGACAGCAAGGAAGACGCAATGACTGTGCGAGCAACGGGACCTCTCTCGGCTCTTTCAGGAGAGCAAACTACTCGGTTAATTAAACTAATTCAGGATGCAGGAACGTCTTCCACCCGTCGTATCGCAATTTGTCGACGAAGCGGTCACTTTGGACCACCGTCCGTCTCTACTTTGCAGAGCAAACTGGCGTTTGCTGTACAAGTAGGACTATGTTCGTCTGTTTCTAGTTTTTGAGCGAGAATGAATTTGATGCCTATTGGTACTCGACTGTTTGCATTTATCCCTACATCAATTTCTGTCAATATCGATGTCATCCATTTCATTGGGCCATCCACGTCGCTATATTTCCCCTTTCGCGTGTGGCATACTCCGAAGCAAAACGTGCTTCATTGCAAAACGGGCCGAAACGGCTTTTGGTTTTGCTTCGAAGCAAATCAGTGTGTTCTGTTTCACGTGTAGCTTGGCCTTAAGTTTTGTCTTCTAGTGCTTGTATGGCACGCAAAATGAGGCCTTGCTGGAGGATAATTGCCACTGTTCCAACCTTGGCAAACACGGTACAGAATGGAACATGTCTTGAATGAATGGTGTTTCTGATGTTAATAAATAAACGACATTAATAAATCGATATGTTTTCGAGGACTTGGGTGTGCTGTATTCTTTTGCTGCTTCTGCCGCCGTACAGATTCGCATATGCTACCAGATGTTAGCGCAGCCACAGCATCAGCATCACCACGGCAAGGTATTTCCCATGTAGTAGAGTACTTCCAATCAAATGGAAAATGAAATGATGTGAACCACTAAGATCACTTCTGACGGCGTGAGTCACTGCGTGTGTGTGTGTGTGTGTGTGTGTGTGTGTGTGTGTGTGTGTGTGTGTGTGTACTTGCAGATGCACACAGAGGCACACAAACGCACGCACGCACGCACGCACACACACACACACACATTCACACATACATACATACACATACACAATCTCTTTCTCTCTTTCTCTCTCTCTCTCTCTCTCTCTCTCTCTCTCTCTCTCTCTCTCCCCTGCAGCTCTACCCTGCTCACGCTAGTTTAGCACAGCCACCACCACAATGCCAGTCGATGGCCTACCAGTTACCCTGGAATCGTTGCTGACATCCTTGTTGGCGACGAGTGAACCTTCCTCTTGGAAAATAACAGGCGAGCGTGGGACCACCGTAGTGGTGCTACGCTTTCGAGAGGACGACGGCCGGCCATTACCTGCGCACGGGGACGTGAGGGGATTTTGGAAGCGGAAGACTCTTGCACAGCGGCGACGCGACCAACAGCGAGCCGATCACTACACAGCAAAGGGTGTGCAGAGAGTGGTCGTCACTTTATTCCGCGAAAATTCGAATGAAAATGTTGCGACATCCATTGTATGTCATACTGCGTCTGAGCGAAACTCCCGAGTCACTGCAGAGACAGATCATGTACCCTCATCTTCAGTAACCTTTGACCTGCCAAGTGCACCGTTTTGCTCTGAGACGCAGTCTGCCGCATTGCCAGTCACCACCATTCAAGAGCCTCCCGCAGTAACAACGCCACCTTCCATTCCTGTCCATCGTCCCGACTTGTCACCACCTTCAGCAAACAAAGAGGTTCCCCGTGGGGAGATTCAAGCTGCACTCCAAAAATTATAGGTTTACACAAAGATAGTTCATTAGCTCATTGTTATAAAGGATCGAGACACGTTGCGCCCCAAGCGGCCAGGACTATGGGGAAGTAATCACACTGCTTAGATACATGTAAAAAGTGCTTGTTTGTCGACGCGTTTCTGATGCATTCCGATCATGTTTGTGAATACATTTACGGTGTAATGTGTAATAAAATGATTTGCTGCAATAATGGGGGTGTTTTGGCTTTGTTTTTTTGTAGCAGGCGTTGTGAAATCGAAATATTTGGTTCATCTAAATGGATGCTTCTGCGCATGCGCGTGAGCCTATAGTCCGTTTAAACATTGCTCTGTCAGTGGACGCTACTGACTTCGCACGCCCGGGGAGTTATGCCAAAGATCCGGCCGCGTTAAAGCATGCAAAAATATTAATTAGATTAAAAACTAATCGAAAATAGTCATATTAGACTGTTTTAACGTATACTTTCTGCACAAAACCCACAGAAGATAAGTAAACAAACCTCACCGGTCGTATGTACCTAGATGGCTAGCAGACGAATAATCTTTGTCTCCACTGACAGAGCAATGTTGAAACGGACTATAGGCTCACATTTCGATGAACCAAATATTTCGATTTCACAACGCCTGCTACAAAAAAACAAAGCCAAAACACCCCCATTATTGCAGCAAATCATTTTATTACACATTACACCGTAAATGTATTCACAAACATGATCGGAATGCATCAGAAACGCGTCGACAAACAAGCACTTTTTACATGTATCTAAGCAGTGTGATTACTTCCCCATAGTCCTGGCCGCTTGGGGCGCTGCGTTCCGAGCGTCTTGTAACTCTATATAGCAAAAGCTCGGCATGAGCTATCTTTGTGTAACCTAAAATCTTTGGCTGCACTCCAACGCGGCATGGACGAGATGGGGGAAGCTGTGACTCGCCGGATGGAAAAGATGGGGAGAGCAGTGCGGGGTGTGTAGTATCATGGGTGTCAGCGGTGTCAATCAAGTTGATCGTGATGGGTCTTCACCTGCTCTCCCACCTACGTCTACTGATCGACCCTCTCACTTCGACCAAATTTTCAGAAGGATCCGGTCGCAGTCATCGTCGGGGGCCACCACCAC
>JAWQFJ010032606.1:2500-5000 GCA_034096865.1 Theodoxus fluviatilis
CCCAGGTACCAGTCTGTCTGATGAGATTTGTGCGTGTCTATGTGCGTGCCTGTTTGTATGTCTTTCTTTACCTCTGTCCCCGCTGGTGTCTGACTGTTTGTGCCTGCCAGAGAGAGAGAGAGAGAGAGAGAGAGAGAGAGAGAGAGAGAGAGAGAGAGAGAGAGAGAGAGAGAGTCTCTTACTAAAGTTAATTTTGAAACATTTTAACTTCTCTGTTAACTTTTTACATGTCTTTTTTAAACATATGACAACCAATATATTCTTTTCGGACGACATTGAAAAGAGTACAATTATTTGTGTGCGTACACCTAGTTGCTTCATCATAAACACCTCTTCTCGATGCAGATATCGACGAGTGCTCATATCTGGGTTCGAACGCCTGTCCAGGCGGACAGGAGTGCGTGAACTGTATAGGCGGCTACAAATGTCGGTGCCCTGGCAAATCCAGACCCGACACTACAGGCACATGTATGACGCAACGTGAGTATCTCGCGACGTCACTTTGGACTGGCTGGAGGAAGAAGCTGTGCAGGATAAAGTAGACAATGAAGACCATTAGACAGAACACAATTTTACAAATAACTGAAAGCTCCAAAACAAGTGTTGTACTAGAGGCGAGAATAGCTGGCTAAGTTACAGCAGTAAGGAAACAAATGGAATAATACCCGTATGATAAGCTGTCTACTGGTTCTATTTGCTTGATAATCAGTAATTACTTTACTTTTATCTCTTTCTTCAGTTTGTCCTTAACTTAGCGTAGGAAGCAATGGTCATGAATGCCTCGATTATGATTTTTCCGGTAAATAATATTTTTGTCAAATTGAACGTGGTCATTGCATACATTTAAAAACTTACAAGAATCCCATTATTGCAGACAGCAGGTACATTGTGTGTGCAGTTACTCCTAAGAGACCTGAAGTATTCTAAAACATGGAATGGGTCGATGAAACTAGATGTCTTCAATTACACATCGAAAGACCCAGAATTCCTTGCTAAACCTCTATAGTATAAATGATGTGGCTCATTTCACAAGTGCGTTGTCTGTGGTTGCGACGTAGTTTTGCAAATACGAGTGTCGATGTTTCCTAAGTATTTCATCGTAAAGAGAACGTAAATAAATGAGTGCTTGTCGCTCTGTGAAACTGAGGCAGTATTAGTTGGTTGTCGACAGAATTTGAGCGTCTGTCAAGGGATTTGTTCTTGCTTCATCACCAGTCAGCATTCTATCAACGATGGTCTCGTTATGATTCTTACAGCCCACCTCTATGCTTTTCTCTGCTGTGTATATGTAGGCCTATCTGATCCTATTGACAGAGATAGATCAGTGCTCGCAAACCACATTTTATTAATTCGATTCATTTGTTCGTTCATTTATTCCGTCCGTCAATTTGGTCATGAATTAAAATATTTCTACATTCATTTATTAATTCGATTGTTAAGTTGTCAGTCCGAAGGCATGCCTGAGCGACACAACAAAGAAACTGCCAAATAGGGGTTGTTGGGAGGGTGGGTCATTAAGCAGCCGTGCTTCACTCCACTGTGGATGTCAAACGGTTCCAATGTAAATCCGTCAGACCATTTTCCCCCTTCATGGTTTCGTGGAAGGACTCCAGGATGCTGAGTAGTACATGAGCAGAGAATGTTGTCCAACAACAACCTCACGGAGTACCACAAAGCGCAAGTTTGTCCTGAGCACCCACAATTTTGGCAGCAAGACAGGGCTCTGCGAGAAGGCAGGAATGAAGGCTAAGTGCCACCCTCACGCGCTGGTTGACATCCTCTGGAGAGACCGCGTACCCAAGAGCGCAGTGTTTTAGAGAGCAGGAGTCCCCTCCATGTACACATTTCTCAAACAACGATGACTGCGTTGGCCACGTCATGTCTCCCGAATGGAAGGTGGACGTATTCCCAAGGGAATCCTCATCGGATATGCTTGCAGACAGAAAGAGGCCAGCCGGTCGCCCTCAGATGCGCTACTAAGACATTTGCAAATGAGGTTTCAAGGCACTGGACATCGGTGTGGACACCCGGGAGGCAACTGCTTTGGACAGCTGCGCCTGGAGACCAAAGGTGCAGAGGGGTCGCTCCTGCTTTGAGAGGAACCTGATGAAGCAGACCGATAACAGGCACCTGCGGACAGAGGCAAATCAACAGACAGATAGACCAAATTCAGCCTTCGAAAGTGGACGCTGTGGTTTGGACTGCCATTCTCGGACTGGACCTCAGAGTCACAGTGGCCACTGAGGACGAGAGGAGACTGGCATGTAGCGTCAAAAATCCATGATCTTCCGAGACTGACGGACTCATTCCTACCTACCTACCTACCTACCTACCTACCTACCTCGTGTGTTCGTCAATTCACTTGTTTGTTCCTTTGTGAATACTTTCATTCGTTCGTTTGTTCGTTCGTTCATTTGTTTGTTCTTTCATTGATCCACTACTTCATTCACACCTCTCTGGTTGTACTTATGTCCTTCAGTAATCCAGAACATAAATCTGC
>JAWQFJ010032606.1:7500-25000 GCA_034096865.1 Theodoxus fluviatilis
TCACTCACTCACTCACTCACTCACTCACTCACTCACTCACTCACTCACTCACTCACTCACTCACTCACTCACTCACTCACTCACTCACTCACTCACTCACTCACTCACTCACTCACTCACTCACTCACTCACTCACTCACTCACTCACTCACTCACTCACTCACTCACTCACTCACTCACTCACTCACTCACTCACTCACTCACTCACTCACTCACTCACTCACTCACTCACTCACTCACTCACTCACTCACTCACTCACTCACTCACTCACTCACTCACTCACTCACTCACTCACTCACTCACTCACTCACTCACTCACTCACTCACTCACTCACTCACTCACTCACTCACTCACTCGCTATCTGCCCTGGCAGTTTGGAGGAAAGGACAGACGCCGCGACGTCGTGGAGACTGCGTCCCTGAAGATCATATCCTGTTCCGCTCTTGGAATGGTTGATCTTACTACACCCTGGGGACTCAAGGTAGGAAATGAAATTGCCAGTTGTCTTTTGTGAGCAGTTTGGATGCAGGGGAATTCGGACATTTTCGACAGTAGAAACTGGAATCAATGCAATCGTCTTAATAGAAACTGCGACAACGACACACTGTAGATGTGAACAGTTGGAGGCTGACTTCTGAAGCAATTAAAATAAATTATATGTATGCATGGCTGTATAATAAGGTCTTTGTGCATTTGCATAGAAATTCATGCATTTATTCGCTTTGTCTCTGTCTCTCCTTGTCTGTCTGTCTGTCTGTCTGTCCCGTCTATCCCTCTGTGTGTCTGTCTGTGTGTGTATGTCTCTCTGTGTTTCTGTCTGTCTGTGTGTGTGTGTCTGTCACTTGATTTTGTTTGTATCTCTGTCACTCGTTTCTCTCCCTCTCTCTCTCTCGTCTTCTTTTTCTCCTTCTCCTTCTCCTCCTCTTTTTTCTTATCTCTCTACTCTACATCTAAAAGCCTAGCTCTCCCTGTCTCTTTCTCCATAAATCATCCGCGTTTTTCATTTCCCCCGTGCGCGCGTGCGAGTGTGTGTGTGTGAGTTCAAAAATGCTTGCACGAACGCACGCATGTGCATTTGTGTGTTATGCTTGTGTGCTTATAACGTATACATACACTCGCAACAGTGTCTCTGTCACGTGGTTTGGATGGTGTGGAGGGGTTTTAGATAAATAGATAAATAAATAAATAATGGACCCTGATGATGGAAACACCACAACCCAGGATTTTCAAACAAAACCCTAACTGCCACTTGCCTGCAACTATAAAGAAAATAAACATGGAAAACAACAAATTAAATAAGACACTGAGGGTAGAAGGTAAGTTTTAAAACAATATTTTAATCAAGAAAAAAACATCAAAATAAATCCCAACCCACAAATGGCCAGTCCCATAAACAACACAATAACAATAACAAACTCCATCTCCCATGGCTTCACACAGCCATCTGTCGCACGGGCTCACAGGGGGTCAGAGGTCAGCCTCAGCAGACTAGACGTGACCATAGCCTTTGATAATTATAGTTCACATGAGGTGACACACCCACGCCGGGGCATGGCCTCGAACCATTCTGAGAAGCAGGCCCAGGCCGAGCCAATCGCAGCAGCCGCTGGACGTGGCAGGGCACTGGGTTGCTCATTAACATATATAAACAATGCGCAGGCGTTACTACGCTCACTCTCGCAGTGAGATAAACAACCTCTCCCTCCACCTTCGTGTCAGGCGGTAGGACGAGTACACAATATGACCACCAAAGAGAATTGTCATTCCCCTCACTGGGATTGATTAAGCCTTCAGAGTTTTACTCGCACAGTCTTTCCCTCCTGCAGAGGATAAGATAGCGTCCTTGACCTACCAGCTGTGGGCTCTGATACCTGCTTACTTCTACTCCGGTGTCATTACACTAGGGTCACAGTCTCTAAAAGTCCAGCTACCTCATCGCGGATTAATATTGTAAGAAAGCCAAGCTTACCATACAGACGTCTTTCTTCTTAGGAAAACACACTTAATCCAAGCATAGCTGACCCCTGTATCCGCAGCGTCCATGAGAGCACGCGAGACTCCAGCCTCCGCCTCTGTTGTTGCAGCAGCGCCTGAACGGTAGCTCCGGCGGAAGCAGCTCTTCCGTCCCTCTCATAGTGGCTCCCAGTCCACCAGGTATCCATCCGGACGATGGTTTCCTTTAGGACAGGTCACTCCAGTGACCCATGGATCTCCCCGGTCAGTCTCGTTGACGTCTGGCAGCAAGCAGCACTGGTCCCCAGTAGACTCTGGTCCCCTACTCCAGCCCCACGACGTAACTACGCCTGCTTGACTCGTAACTGCTCTGGTAGCGAGTTACTCCGTGACCCGGTCACGGTTACGGGACCCAGTCCCGTGCACTGTACTGTGCATAGAGAAATGCCTAGACATGGCGTCAGATAAGCTTACTCTGACCCTTCTAGCACCTCTATAAATAGCTTACAGGTCACTGGCCAAATGCCTACTGTAACCGCATGACCCAGCATGCACACGTGCTTACACTACACGTGGAGACGTGGACAAGTTCTACTATTCTGGCGAACTAGAGAACTAGTGACTGCTCGACAGCATCACTACACTGACTCATGGCTCTTGACAGCACGACTACTGCCCAACAGCACCACAGTACGTATGTATATCCGACGTCGCATATGCCCGACGACATATGTAGATGAATGGCTAAGTATCCTATACTCGACTAATCCACCAGAAGGAACGATATAGATACAATTGGTGCCCAGCGACACGAATAGCCATACAGAAACGGTCTTAGCAGACCCACTACGTATATAGTAGTCTGAAATAACAATAGCCTAGCAGCCTAGCGCTGCATATACATATAGCCTGAAATAAAACGAGAAACAGCTTGTCACTAACAAGACAAGACTCACGCTCCCTCGCGCACACTCAAGCCAAGCTACTACACACATTCCAGACCACAGAAAACTGACAACCACTCTCTGGCGTTATCAGCACGAGAACCCAACAAGTCGACTTACAGATAAGGACAATTGAACCTCCCCCTCTAGCATCCCCTTCCCGAGATAAGAGCGCAGATTACTTAAATTCCTGTTACCCCCCTCTTGCAGAGCAGTTAGTCGAAATGGCATTCTCTGTCTATAAGTTAAATATGCATTCAACTTCAATTACAACAAGCTTACCTCAACACAGGCTATGACCATCAGACGGCTGTACTCTCCGGTGGCAGAACCCCCCTCAAACGGCATGGGCCTCCCCGGCGAGACAGCCATGTCTCCTGGGGAGCTCACGGTGCCCCAGGCACTACAGACCGCCCTGCCCGCTCGAACAGCGAACATGGACTGACGCGCTCTAGGCGCCAAAGTACAACGGTCACTCGCCCTGCAGCTAATTCATCCAATCAAGGACTCTCAATAGTATCACGTGATAACACCAAGCACGAGGCTGGCCACGTGAAATTACATAAAGCTTTAGCCACCCCCCAAATTCCGAATCTCTCCCGACCCCCCGACTCGACAGACAGGGTAGCAACAAGTCCTGCCCTTCGACCTTTGTTACTATTTCGAGCCACGCCTCGCGCTGACTCGGCAGTTTCGACTGGGGCGATGTCGGCTAAACTTTCACACATACACTCTCACTCTTAATCATGTCGAAATTCCGCGACAGTCTCTCTCTCTCTCTCTCTCTCTCTCTCTCTCTCTCTCTCTCTCTCTCTCTCTCTCTCTCTCTCTCTCTGTGTCTTTATTTTTTCATCCTCCGGGTTAAGGAAAAAATGACCCACCACATCTGCCTACCCAATTCGAAGTAAGAGGCAAGTACTCATGACAATTGTGGCTTGACGTGTTCTTGCTCAAACCAGTTCTTGTGATTTCTCGTGATCATTGGCCATAACTATTCTACAAAGGATGATAAGCCATGAAGCTCCCATCATTTGTTCGTTAAATTGCTCGTTCATTCTGTACTTTATCTCCTACTCTGTCTTTTTTCTCAGGTGACATTCCGCAAGCAAAGGGCCTATGTGGAATTGCCTGGAGGGAGCGAGGGCAGGATGTGCGGGCTGTGTGGAGACTGCCTCACTCCTAAGGCCTTCAGCATGCCCAACGGCACAGAGATCTCCTTCCAGTCTTCCAGAGGACGCGTTCCTGCAAACATCATCCGTCAAGTGGGACTTGCCTACCAAGAACCAGACGCTTCTGACCCCAAGTGAGAGCTATGCATCATATATATATATAAGTTTAACATATAGAGTGGAAACCCTGCATGGGACAGACATAATGTTTTTAAAATTTAAACTAGAAACTAGATTATGTGTATGTTTGTGTGTGTATGTGTATGTATGTATGCATACATGTACGTGACGGGTCCTCCCAAAATAAGTCGCTCAGATACCTTAGGGGATTTTCAGATTGTTGTGTCATCGTAAAATACACTAAATGGCTTCCAGTATGGTAGCGGAATTTATTTCATTCTTACAGTGGTTGCTGAGCTTGAGCAATATCAATACATGTGTGCCAAAAAGGCGCTTTTCACGAAAACGGCTTTTTCAAGTTTGAGCTACATTCTGCTTAGCAACCCCCTCCTTGTAATCAACCCACATCAATGAAATGAGGCCTAAAATAAAGTCTGATGTTCAGCCCTCAGAGACCAATGAAAATAAGCTACGCGTTTAGATGAGAGCTTGCGGCGTGTAATCATACCAAATACATGACCGATGTGTTCACAAGCACGACAGAAGCGATGCAATAATGAGGCGGGGTGTTATACAATCAAAAGAAGGTTTTTGCGCGCTGAAAGTGCAGTGCCTATCTAACAACGTGAATAGTAATCATTAGGCGGTCAATTCTAAATCGAAAACTTTTTAAGTATGCGTGGGAATGGTTTGGCCTTCTGAATCGAATTAAATCTCAAATTCGCTGGAGTGACATCCTTGGATGAATTTTCGGCTGTATACAAGTTTGAACAAAAGTATTAAAACGACTCAATTTGGGAGGTCTGGTCACAAATGCACGTATGTATGTGTGTGGATATGCAATATGTTTTATAGCGCCAGAATTCAGCAGGTACTCAGCTTGTTCATGCTTCACAAAAATGGGAATGGGGAAAATAAGGAGTGTCTTCTGTTCTGGAAGTTCTTTAAGCCCACCCGGAAGCAGGGGACAGATGGAGCAGCTTGCAGTTTCTTCGTGAGGGCGTTCCAGAATCTTGGGACCGCCAGGAAGAAGGCTATATCCCCCTGTGTTTTGTGTTTTGCTGAAGGACACATCAGGAGCACGCTCTGACATGACCTGAGATGACAAAGTGATGTGTATGCACGACTGCATATGTTGAAAAGAAGGATCTCGTTTGTACGTCCTTCACGCACGACAGCATTATTATCATGGTCAGCAGCAGCAGCAGCAGCGTGTCCTTTTAAAATAGCATGGGGGATTTCACCCCTGGTTGCCGTTGTGCAGTGCTTAGTAATTGGTTTTACCCGTCGGTGGGAGAGGCAATGAGGTTGAAGTACCTTGCCCAAGGGTGCTACTTAAGAATCTGTGCCGTTTCAAACGCGATATCTGCAGGCCACTAAGCGACGGACGACGAGCGCCTTAACCTTAGGACTCGATCTCCATATACATCACGCTACTTTTTTGCGGTACAAGTGCCTTGTCTCGCCCATTAATTTTGTCTCTGCGTGTGTCGAGTTATTCTCCCCTCTTTGTGTCGAGTT
This sequence comes from Theodoxus fluviatilis, assembly GCA_034096865.1. NCBI lineage: Eukaryota > Metazoa > Mollusca > Gastropoda > Cycloneritida > Neritidae > Theodoxus > Theodoxus fluviatilis. The sequence continues at coordinate 13,210 of JAWQFJ010032606.1, forward strand.
ATCCTCCCCTCTTTCCATGAGTTCAGTCTTGTCCTTTCTCCTTCAGGTGCGAACCCCCTCCAGTGACAGAAGAGCCTCCATCCTGCACAGAGGCTTCGGAGGATTTGGTGAAAGATTCAAAACATTGTGGGTTCTTCAACGATGCAAGGTTTGACGTCTGCAGGTAAGAAGGTACAGGTGAATTACCCCAAAGGCACTACCTAACGGGACCGCCAGCTTGTGCAGTTTTGACGCGATTTGTCATTTGACCTCTCGTGACGTTTTGACGTTTGTGGGAACATCACTTCCGGTAGAATGAAAGCTGCAGTGGACAAGTAATAATCGTGTTTTCACATAGTAGTGTCTTTCATGTGTATCTGCATCTAATTAATTTGATGATTGAAAGAAAGTGGTATATTACTTTCGTAATCAAAGGCACTTTGAAGCAATAATTCATAGTCGATCAATTTGTTTACATTTGCCAGACCAGCGCGGGAATGTGCGCGTGATTTTTCGGTGTTGCCGTTAGTTTTATTGCAAATGTTTAGGTGCTGTACTTGTCATCAAAAAGTATTCTTCAGACTGACAAATTAATATTATAAGTTAGTGAGCTTTCATCGGAGAGCGATCAGCGCAGCTATTGTAAAATAGTGGCTCACCGGAAGTGATGTTCCCGCGAATCACTACCTCTCTCGCAATTCGGCGAAGCTGGCGGTCCCGGTAGATAGTGCCTTTGATTACACTGAACTACTTTCCCTGTGACGCCACGTGCAGATGAGACGTACACCTGTGCTGAACTCACAGAAATTTGCTTCTCAAAGAAGTGAATGAATGAGTGAGTGAGGAGTGAATGAACGGGCAGATGGACAGATGAATGAATGAACAAAGGCGTGAATCAATGAATAAAGTTTTAATGCCTCTAAGCCTTTAGAGGGTATTTGAGGCTATTCATCGCGAAAATGACTTAAGCTTGTTAGAGTAAGAGCAAGTAAATGCTCGACTTCCCTACTTATTCACATTTACGAACTCGTAGGGAGGCGCGGTGAGGCTATAAATGATAACCGCGGACGAAGGAAAGCATCTGCTGCCTAGAGCGCCCCTACCAGAAAATGTCCATGCCCTTTGTGTGTCAGAGTGTGTTGCTCAAAGATTGGCCTACACTGTCACCAGAGGGCTTGTCGCCAGGGATTTCCTTCGCAGTGATCCTCGAACCCGAGGAACCAGCCATCATCATCATCATCATCATCATCATCATCATCATCATCATCATCATCATCATCATCACGTCAATCGTGTCTTTTTCAAAACAGTGTTTAGAATGTTCGACAGAGAATATTATTTTTGTACATGTGTACATGCTCATTTGTACCACATAATACTCCATTCCAACAAGAATGCTCAAGGCGCATCATGCTCCTTTGAAAGTATTTCGGAGACGTGACTATTTCGAAGTATCTTCGGATAGTTTTTCCAGTACACTGCTGCCACACAGAATAATTATTTCTGACCACAGTTCTTCAGTTTCATTTAAGGGGTTTTCAAAAGTTGTTGGGTTGATGCTATGAAATCCCTCGCTGGTGAGCAATAGCTAAACATCAATGACTTGCACAGAAATACCAGAAACAGAGCCACATGCTTCGATGAAGAACTCCCCAAATTCGAACGAATTTTATTTCATGTCTTTTTTCTCCCAAGTCTTGTTCCCCTTCCTTAAGTTTTAAACAATTGCATTGACCTTTGCCCCCAGGCAGGTGGCGAACGAGGAGTACGAGAACTGCCTGGTAGACCTCTGCGCCTTCGTGACGAAGCCCGACTTCGAGCAGCAGAAGTGCGACAGGATCAGTGACCTCGTCCAGAGCTGCCGTGCCTCGCAGGGTGTCCAGGCTCCCCAGATCTCCTGGCGTACCACCGAGTTTTGCCGTGAGTCTCGGTCCCAGTCCCCCTCTCCCTAAACTCCCTAAAATCTGGCCTTCCACCACGGCGGTTTGAGATCCTTGAACTGTATATTTAGTTTGCTGGGTTTGTCATCAGGTAGTTCCCAAACTTGTCTTCCTAGACGAGCAAAGACATTTCAGCATATCTCACAATTTTCTATATAAGAGTTTGTGATCATTAACTAGTTGGAACTTGAGATGCAAAAGTTGTCTCTTTACAAATTCATCTGATACTTGCGTCACATTTTGAATTTGATTACTAAGAAAGCGCTCTTCCAAACACACTTTCTCACATGCCAGCTCTCGACTGCGGCAACAATGAGGTCTTCTCTGACAACGCTTTGGCGGACGAGACATGCGGTGACGTGGGCGAGACCAACCTCAATGGACTGGAGCCGGTGGAGGGCTGCGTCTGCCAGGGAGGCTTCAAGCGAGACCCCGTGTCGGGCATGTGCGTGCCGCGTGAGGACTGCGGCTGTACCGTCTCCTTTGACCTGCCGGGTGGTGGGGCTACCCTCATAGTGACCTTCTATCTGGCCGTAAGTATAAAAGATGTGACTGCTTCTGAATGTAAATAAATGGACGAATGAATGAATTAATGAATGATGGATGGATGGATGGATGGATGATGGATGGATGGATGAATGAATGAATGAATGAATGAATGAAACAATGAATGAATGAATGAATGAAGCTTAATGGCGTATCAGGCTTTATAGGCTGATTTCCCTATTTATTTGCCATTTATGATTCTCGTGAGGAAACGTGGTGGGTCAACTCTTACTGCCTACCCACAGCGGGGGTCGTAGATGGTGTTGAGTAAAGGGCAGCAGGTGGTCTCGGCTACAGAGGTTGTTATATGCCGCAATCACGGAAGAAGTAGCTCATCGCCTTGAATAGAAGGTAAAGGTATTGGTTTTATAGAGTGACTTGTTGCCTATATCTGGGTCTCGAACTGTACACTTTACCCGCTTTTAGTATAATAATAATAATAATAATAATAATAATAATAATAATAATAATAATAATAATAATAATAATAAATTATCATTTATGCAAGAACTCAATGCGCGGGCATAGCCACATTTCCACGCAGTTACTCGTCAGTCATACTACATAGCAACAACACTCGTACGACTATCATACCAGGACTTGAAAAACAAAACTAACTAGGAGGTAACAGAAAAGCAAGACGAAACATATGGGTTTTTAACTGAGATTTAAAAATGGACATAGTTGGTGCATCACGTAGGCCAGCCGGCAGGGAATTCCAGACACTAGGGGCAATGAAACTGAAACTACGCTCTCCGAAAGACTTGGTGCTACGCTATGGAATTTTCAGAAGCTTTTCACTTCATGAGCGGAGAGAACGGGAAGCGTGATAAGTACAAAGGGAGGCCAAAATATATGCCGGAAGGGTTGAATCAAAATGACCTTACGCCAAAACAGCAATTTTGCACTGGCAGCGGAAATTAACGGGAAGCCAGTGTAGATGTTTCAGGAGGGGTGTGTTACGAGACAGGGCTCTTGATCTCTCACTTAAGAGAGATTGTCTAGGGGTTTATCTTGCCGTCTTGTAACATCCACTTTTTTTCCATGCAATCAAGGGGTGAACGAGACTACACAGAGAAGATAAGTAGGTGAAATTTGACTATAAAATAACTTTAATAATATGGAAGTAATGATGATAATTCTTAATATAATTAATTCAAAGTATTATGTCATACCATGTTTAGCCAGCCAGCCTTTCAATGGTTACACTTATCTGCGAGCGTTCAATTCATCTGATCACTGATGAGCGTAGAGCCCTTTCAACAGGGTTGTAGATGGATGAACATTTAGGGCCCAGAGAAGATAGGCCTGTCCGGTAATCTTGAATTCTGGTGCTTGAGAAGGGAGGGTAACGTTGAACGTCTCCTCTCCGCGTTGAGGCTGTTAGTAGTCAGGCGTGACGCTGTTGGTGGGTCAGGCACGACGCTCTCTGTGGGGTCAGGCACGACGCTGTCTGTGGGGTCAGGCATGACGCCGTCTGTGGGGTCAGGAATAACGCTGTCTGTGGGGTCAGACATAACGCTGTCTGTGGGGTCAGGCATGACGCCGTCTGTGGGGTCAGGAATAACGCTGTCTGTGGGGTCAGGCATAACGCTGTCCGTGGAGTCAGGCCAAGCGTGACAGCCTGATAACTCTGGTCTTCTGGTGGAGGTGTCGAATCACCCCCATCTGAGTGGACTGGACCCTTGATGGATGGCGTCAGAGGAGTCTTGGGAGGCAGCAGGGCTATGGGTAAGGGGGGTTTCTGGCGTTCCCCCTTTCGATCTCCTGTTTGACCTTGGGCGCAGTCACAGCGCGTGCACTGCACGCCCAAGCGGTAGGGGGTAAGAAACAGAGAAAGAAAGACGGTGGAGGCTTTATAGTTTTGGGTGCCCTCCACTGACCAATCACACTCTTGGCACCATCTGTGCAGTACAACATTAGTGTCTTTGTTCGCTCCACTGACCAATTCTATTCTCGGCACAATCTGCGCAGCAGAATGTTAGCGTCTCTTTGTTCTGTCCAATTCTCACGTTCGGCACCACATTCCAAGGCCTGGCTGGTTTCTCTAAGAGAGAGCTTTGAGGCCTGGCTGGCTCTTAAAGTGGACAATGCACTGACTTGAAATTAAAATATCTCGACTCATAACATGAGTCACATGATCGCGCTTGCCCTTCATAAGAACCAGGCGTGCCACTTGGCCAATCCTTCACTGACACCTGACGACAAACATGGCGAGAGACTCGTAGGACGACACAGTCGGGCACCAGCAAAAACTCCATTCCTTGGGGAGTATTTCAATCCGATGCTGGCCGTACAAGGGTTAATCCCACTGCAGTGTGCCATCGCTGCTGTCACAGGTTCCCAGTTTCATTCCTGGAAGAAGACAATGCGAGTCAGGTGCCCTACCCAAAGATGCAACTCTAGGCTCCACACAGCTTGGAATGCCGCTGCCCTTGGCGCAGTGGACGGCGATGAGCGCTCTGACGAGAGACCAAACACAATTCAAAGGTGATAGCTGAGCCTGAGTACAGCTAGTTTTACCCGTGTGTGCTGCGGGTATGAACAGACCCACTGCAGCTCTCAGCAGGATTCGTCAAAGGCGGATATATCGGGAAATCGAGACTTGACTAGCTCTTCCTCCGACCGGCTCTTGTGATCTTCGTAGTAAATGGCCTTATATAGCCTTCAATGGCTGGTAAGGCCGTATAACTGCATTCATTCATTCATTCATTCATTCATTCATTCATTCATTCATTCATTCATTCATTTGCAGCTAGCCTTGAATACAAAGGTCGTAGGATATCTTGAATGCTGAGATCGTAGTTGATCCACGTGTAAACGTTACAGCTCACCTTCAGTACTTAGATCGTAGCAAGCTCTGAATCTGACATTATGTACATTGCTGTCTTTGAGTACAAAGGCCGTAGCTTGCATGTAAGTCTCAAATGGCTGTGGCTGCAAAGGTAGTGTCAAACACTGGGCGCTTCAGTCATTCTGTTTGTAACTACCATTCAAAGGTGTCCATATAAAACATTAGTGACTAGTTTTGCATAATGTCAAGATGACCAACCAATATTGTGAATAAGATGAAACAAAATTCCAGTTTGTCACGACCTTGCTACTTCGAATTAAATTTGTCAGTAGGGCTTCTGATAAGGCGAGGTGGCAATGTTATTCAGATCCCAATAATTTGGTGAAAGAGATGCAGGCCAAACTTTCGAATGTGAAAACTTGTTCGCACGTAGACTTTTCAATGTCATCTGTCCTTCGTGCTTCCAGAAAGGACTGGTGGCCAGTGGCGACGCTGAGTGCAAGCAGGTGCGTTGTAATGGTAACGACGAACTGGTGGAGTTGCCACAAAGACTGGATCCCGTGCGGGGCATGTGTGACGTCACCAAGGTTCCTCCAATTCCCATCTGCCAGAAGGGTTTCATTGGAGACGGATTCAACTGCACCTGTGAGTAACGAGGGGGAGGAGGAGGAGGTGGAGGAAGGGGGTAGGAAGGGGAAGGAGACGAAGGAGGAGGAAGAGGAGGAGGAGGAGGAGGAGGAGGAGGAGGAGGAGGAGGAGGAGGAGGAGGAGGAGGAGGAGGAGGAGGGTGGGGAGAGAAGGAGGAGAAGGGTGGGGAGAGAAGGAGGAGAAGAGTGGGGATAGAAGGAGGAGAAGGGTGGAGAGAGAAGGAGCAGAAGGGAGGGGAGAGAAGGAGGAGAAGAGTGGGGATAGAAGGAGGAGAAGGGTGGGGAGAGAAGGAGGAGAAGGGTGGGGGGAGAAAGAGGAGAAGGGTGGGGAGAGAAGGAGGAGTCGGTGGGGAGAGAAGGAGGAGGGGTGTGAAGAGAAGGAGGAGTGTGAAGAGAAGAAGGAGGGGGTGTGAAGAGAGGAGGAGAGGGTGGAGAGAGAAAGAGGAGAAGGGTGGGGAGAGAAAGAGGAGAAGGGTGGGGAGAGAAAGAGGAGGGGGTGGGGAGAGAAGGAGGAAGGGGTGTGAAGAGAAGGAGGAGGGGGTGGGGAGAGAAGGAGGAGGAAGGTGGGGAGAGAAGGAGCAGGAGGGTGGGGAGAGAAGGAGGAGGGGTGGGGAGAGAAGGAGGAGGGGGTGTGAAGAGAAGGAGGAGGGGGTGTGAAGAGAAGGAGGAGGGGGTGGGGAGAGAAGGAGGAGGGGGTGGGGAGAGAAGGAGGAGGAGGGTGGGGAGTGAAGGAGGAGGGTGTGTGAAGAGAAGAAGGAGGGGGTGTGAAAAGAAGGGGAGGGGATGGGAAGAGAAAGAGGAGGGGGTATGAAGATGAGGAGGTGAGGGTGGGAAGAGAAGGAGGAGGAGGGGATAGGAGGAGGAGGGGGAAGAGGAGGAGGAGGTTGGGAAGAGAAGGAGGAGGGGGTAGGAAGAGGAGGAGGAGGAAGGGGATGAGAAAAGGAGAGGAGGTGGATGGGATGAGGAGGAGGGGGAGGGGGGACAGGAGGAAGGGGGGTGGAGAAGAGAGGTGAGGGTGGGAAAAGGAGGAGAAGTGGAAAGGGAAGAGGAGGAGGAGGGGGCTGGAAAGAGGAGGAAGAAGGGGCTCACATTACATACAGGCATACACACTAGAGCAAAGACAAGCTGATTGAATGAATGAGAAGGACTCAAAACAGCCACAAACCAGGACGATGAAGGGGGAAAGAATCCATTTTCGACAGTATAATTTCTGCTTAATGTTCTGACCGTTACAGAATACGCTGGACATCTTAAGTGAGAGATGAACCACCGGATTCCCTACGACACAACAAACATGACCTCAAGGATTGCTTTAATGTGTAGGAATACCTGGTTTAATGAAGGATAACATGTTTCGGGCCAAGCCCTCCTCAGTGTAGACAACGTACGTACAATGACTGCTTTATCCATCAAGACACAGTCGTAATACCACTCTGGCTTTGCAGTCAGCCCAGACGAGTGCGAGCAGGGCTGGGTGAAGATCAAGGGCAGGTGCGTGTACGTCTCCACCGACAAGGTGAGCTGGATGCAGGCTGCCGCCAGGTGTGCCGAGGTGGACGCTATGCTGGTCACCTGCTCATCGGAGGACGAGTGTCAGGCCCTCTTCAGAGAAACCAACATCTCCGGCTTTTGTGAGTTGGGTCGGAGACGAGTTTTTGCTTGCGGAAAGCTTCAAGCGTGTGTGTTTTGTGCGATGATGATGATGATGATGATGATGATGATGATGATGATGATGGTGATGATGATGATGATGATGATAGTGATGATGATGATGATGATGGTGGTGGTGATTATGATGATGATGATGATGATGATGATGATGATGATGATGATGATGATGTTGATGATGGTGACGACGATGACGACGACGACGACGATGATGATGATGATGATGATGATGATGATGATGATGATGATGATGATGATGATGATTAAGTTTGACGGCTAATCCGCCAGTGTATAAGTTACGTAAGGTCATTTATCACGAAAATCACCAGAACAGACTAGAGTAAGAACAAACCGTCACGATCTCCTTAGTTATTGCCCCCTTACGAGTCGCGTAGGCCGACGTGATGGTTCTACTCATCCCCCAGCTCTCAATGGGACGTGTTGACTTGAAGACTGTGCATAATGGCGAGATTTGTGTGAGTAGACTACTTTAGTTGACTATTTTCACAAGTTCCATATTCACATTCTAGTAACATTTGCATCGCCTGAACATGAACCTCAGCCAGTCTGTCGCTTCTCTGTTATGAATATTTTGTTTCATCCCAAGCAGCTTTCTGGAGTCGCGGCATGGTGCAGTGGAAGGAAAACGTAGCCACACCTCTCATAGAAGTGGTGGGCGTGTCGAGCTCCACACCTGGAATAGAAAACTACCTGCCGGACGGGTTGCCGAGCGTTTTCAAAGCCAAACCTGTGGGAAAACCTGAAAACAATTCTGTGCTTTGCCAGACTCTCGGAACACTCAACGGAATTCGGGCAGAGCTTCGTCCTTGCCATGATTTCCTTAACTTCGTCTGTGTCAAGCGTAAGTCGCTCTTGATCACACAGAGTCCAATCCAGGTGTTGGACGGTTGTAGGATTTAACTCCTCATAAGATTGGCGACTTCCTCATCTCTGATTCAGGGTTGGACTTCAACTTTCAGGATGGGTTGAATACACAGTTGGGTCTAAAAGATTATACCCTGTCCCCATGACCCACGGAGGCTCTTTTAGCTCCCGGGGGCCGCCCCTGGCTCACAACGGGAGAAAGTCCTTAATGCATGGCAGCCAAGGGTTCCAACTGAAGACGGAGGAAATAGAGCAACTCCGGCCATGTAGCACACCTGCAGCGTGATGTGTAGGGTGGGAGGAACGTTGCAATGTGTGGTATAGGGGGTTGGGATGAAAGATGGAACGGGGATATAGATGGATGTTTTGCGGTGACAAGAAGATACGTGCTTATGTGTAAATGCATTTCGACATTGACCTGTTATCTGTGTTAAGATGTGTTGTAAGTACTCTTAACTTTGTCCGCCACATCGTCATTATTGATTGCTGTTCGTTGCACATTAAATACTGCAAGTCACAGAGACGTGTTTCATAGTGTCACTGGTTATCACATTTGCAAAATGGCACGAAAAGGCTCCGTATATACATGGCTGGAATGACTCATTGGCTGATGTCGACAGGGAATCCCGATGAACCCAAAGTTCCAACTCCATGGTGTCACACGCGCAACCCACTAAGCAGAGACCAGGAGGAAACGACGATCAGGATGAATGGGGGAGTAAGTGTCCATTCACAAAATGACGGCGTGCCTAAATGCATCTATGTTCTTCTTCGAGGAGCTTTAAGAAAATGCATTAGACATAGCGGCCGTATGCTTTCAATCATTGAAGGGGGAAGAGGAGGGGGAGGACGAGGAAGAGGAGGAGAAGGAGGAGAAGAAGAGGGGGATGAGGAGTAGTTATAGTCGGAGGAGGGTTTGTTATAGGAGGAGATGGAGTGTTGTAGGAGGAGTTAGAGGAGGAGAAGAAGTTATAGCTGATAAAGGAGGAGTTTGAGGAGTTTGAGGAGGAGTTTGAGAAGTTTGAGGAGGAGTTTGAGGAGGAGGAGGAGATTGAGGAGGAGGAGGAGGAGGAGGAGGAGGAGGAGGAGGAGATAAAAGAGGAGGACGAGTTATGGGAGGAGGAGCTAATGAAGGAGCAGGATGAGGCATAGAAGAAGGAGAAGGAGAAATTAAAGGAGGAATTGGTACAGAAAAAGGAGGAGGTTTAGAAGGAGAAAGAGGCAGAAAAGAAGGAGGAGGCGGTAGACTAGAAGGAAGAGGAAAACGTGGTAGAGTAGAGGGAGGAGGAAAACGTGGTAGAGTAGAGGGAGGATGATGTAGACTAGGAAGAGTAGGTAGAATAGGAAGAGAAGGAGGTAGGATATGAGTAGGGGATAGACCAGGAAAAATGAGAGTAGACGAAAAAAAACAAGAAAAAGGACAATATGAGGAAAAAGAAGGAGAAGAAGAGAAATGAGGAGGAGATGAGGAGGAGGAGGAGGAGGAGGAGGAGGAGGAGGAGGAGGAGGAGGAGGAGGAGGAGGAGGAGGAGATGGAGGAGGAGGAGGAGGAGGAGGAGGACAACAGCAACAACTACCCATAATTTACAGTTCATCAAAGTTGTTTTATACATGGCCAGGGCTGCAAGATATGCCGCAACCCCACAGAGGTGGAGTGCCGAGCTGCAGACCCACAAGACAGGGAGAAGAGCCAGAACGACAGTTGTGGCGCCCAGGGAGAACTGCTCTACAAATGCACTGCGCCCGAACAAGGGGAGGCTTGCTTCACCAAGGAGGTCAGAGGAACGTGCTACCCAGGTAAGACTGGCCACCGTAGGTGTTGGCTTGCAAGACGTTTATTGAGCAGCTTCAGTCCTAACTCGTGGCTGTGATCCAGTGGTCAGAGTACTTGCATGCTGTGGCTTGCAGCTAGAGGTGGTGTTGGAGGCTGCGTGGATTCCAGAGTTGCATCCTCTGACTAAGCTCTTCACTAGCTTTGCTCCCCACCAAGGAAGCTGTGAGTGCAGTGAAGGGGCGCTGCAGTGAGATTATCCATGTGTGCGGCCGTGAGCCAGCTCTGCACTAGAATATACTCAGTGAGTGGAGTTGGCGCTGGTAGCTGATGGTGATCATGCTACATGTAGGTGTCTGTCACTGCGTGTGCCGCTAGGTGTCTGTGTAGGTCTGAACATATATGACCCATTGACTCATGGGTAACATTCACACTGGTTTGAGACATAGGTGGAGGGGTGATAAAATGCTACATACAGCTATTAGCTTATCTTTCGATGAAACACAGGTGCTTGCTGCCATTCTTTAGGTGAAATATGAAACAAATGCAACATGCAGCACACGCACATGTATTCATATCATACAGGTGTTATTCTTGTTATGAGATTAGGTTCCTGCAATGAGTTTTGGGTCTTTGGCTCCGTCTCTGTATGATTTTAACCGCACGGAAAACTGTCTTCTGCGGGTTTCCTTCTTGTAACAGAAGTTAGAACAGTGTTAGCAATTAACTCCAGTTATGGCAAATGAAAACCACCGCGTGTTAACCTTTTTTTGCATTTGCTATTCTGTTGATATATCGATATGCTGTATTGAAAGCTTCAACGTAAGTGCGCATTCAGAATATATACGAGTATGGGTCTAGTGACTTTTGAAACATGATGCAGGTGATGGATGATAGAATGCAAGTTGGTTGATTTTCATTTCCGTCTTGCCATTTTTTTCTCTGGAGAGATGCGCCGGAAAATTTTAGTAGGTTAACACTCATACAGCAAAATACTAAATCCATTATGCTATGGCGTTTCATTGCGCAGGTGAATGTTGAGTCATCATGACTTTTTCAAAATTCAGTTTGGTTGCAACAGACTTAAAACATGGAAGTAACTTGACTGGTAAGTGTCCCCGCAGCTTATGGACTTTAGGTAAAGAGACCGAAAAACCTGTCGTCTTTTTCACTCGACAATGGCGTTTGATCAGACTTCCTGTAAAACCGAGCACATTCAGTGACCTCTAATACCCCAGACTCTGGACGAGGGGGGGGGGGGAGGAAGGGGGGGGGGGACGCAGCTTTGTTATCGTGTCCATTTGACTCCTGGACTGGTTGCTGCTTCAGGGGTGGACGAGTGTGCTCTAAAACTGGCACAGTGCGGCTCCAACGCTCGCTGTGAGGACCTCTTCTACGGCTACCGCTGTCAGTGCACTGCAGGAGAAGTGGAGGTCAATGGACAGTGCATACGTAAGTAGTTTGCCTCACTAACGCTGCTTTCCAATCCTGCAATTCAAATGCAAAAACCTTTGCGTGAGAATGTTCAAACGGCCTGGGATGGATTTGAATCCACTGTGAT
>JAWQFJ010032606.1:30000-38101 GCA_034096865.1 Theodoxus fluviatilis
CGATCGGATCAGACTGTCCCACATTGCTGTTGCCAGCCACCGGCGTCCCGCAACTGTCCTGGACCACGCCCTTCCGAAATCTTCGTTCGCGAAGCCAAGCCATGAAGATGATGATTGATAATTGATTGATGATTGATTGATGATTGATTGATGATTGATTGATGATTGATTGATGATTGATTGATGATTGATTGATGATTTGATTGATGATTGATTGATGATTTGATTGATGATTTGATTGATGATTGATTGATGATTGATTGATGATTGATTGATGGTTGATGATTTATTGGTGATTAGTTGATGAATGATGATTGATTGATGAATGATGATTGATTGATGATTGATAATTGATTGATGACTGATGATTGATGATTGATGATTGATGATTGCTTGATGATTAATTGATGATTGATTAAGGATTGATTGAGGATTGATTGAGGATTGATTGAGGATTGATTGAGGATTGATTGAGGATTGATTGAGGATTGATTGAGGATTGAGGATTCATTGAGGGTTGAGAATTGAGGATTGATAAATGATTGATGATTGATGATTAATTGATGATTGATGATTGTTTGATGATTGATTGATTGAAGATTGATTGATTGATGATTTATTGGTGCTTGATTGATTATTGATGATTGATGATTGGTGATTGGTTGATGATTGATTGATGATTGGTCGATGATTGATGAGCGATTGATGATTGATTGATGATTTGTGGTTGACTGATGATTGATTGATGATTGATGATTGATTGATTGATTGATGATTAATTGATGATTAGTGATTCACTAATAATTGATTGATTAATGATTGATGATTGATGATTGATTGATGATTGATTGATGACCGATGATTGTTGATGATTGATGGATGATTGATTGATGATTGATTGATAAATGATGGATGATCGATGATGATGATGATGATTGATGATTGGTGATTGATGATCGATAATGATGATAATGAATGATGATGATGATGATGATTGATGATTGATGATTGATGATTGATGATTGATGATTGATGATTGATGATTGATGATTAATGATGATGATTGACGACGACGACGACGACGACGACGATGATAATGATGATGATGATGATGATGATGATGATGATGATGATGATGATGATGATGACGATGATGACGATGACGATGACGACGACGACGACGACGACGAAGATTATTAGCCCCGTTGTGTAGGAACTTAGATGCATTTCAGAATGCGAAGATGTTAAAATAGTGGTCAAGCCAACCCGTGCACAGCTGAACCAAGGCATCCAGTTGCCTCGAACAATTGGCAACAGCTCAAACGATTGCTCAATGGACCCATGCAAAGCATATGATTTGTAATTGCACTGCGAAAGCGAAAACACCCTATGACACTGTAAAGCGACACCGATATATTTGTATTTTACAATACTGGTAGATTCCTACTGTTTACAGGTTGCTGGACGCTGGTCAGTGTGCAGACCAGCACAAACTACGGCCAGGGCTGTGGCGTGTGTGCCGCCTCTTCCACTCTGAACTTTAACCACACTGAAGACCTTCTGGAAGCCAACAGATCACCCACATCCCCAGTCACGTACGTAATGCCACCTGTGGGGCAACACTAGACCGACATTACTAATATGACATGGACAGAATTTTAATGTATCGATATAATGTCATGTGTGAGGCAATTATTCTGTAGATTTTGTAAAGACAAGCAACGAGATACACTGAATGTTTCAATGGACACATAATTATTTTTGGTCGCAATGATGAAAACAGCACTGGAGCCATCATAAGCACCGACGGAACCACAACCTTCAATCTTCTGGCACAACTGCAAGCAAGCTGAGCCAGTACACAACATGTACATCCCGATCCTGAAAACATGCATTCGTCAGCGAATTCGGTTGCTCGTTTGTGACCAATGTATTCTTGCACGGAAATATAGTGAGTAGTTACTATGCGAGAACACGTGCAGTTATTCATTTTGTACAGAAACACCACTACAAGGTCGTGATAACCGTTAGTGTCATCCCATTCAGTAACATATTAATCCAATCTCATTTAACGACTTGTTCTGGATTTACTGGATGGACAGATCAGAAATACCTGATAAAACAAAAAAGAATCAAATGTAAGGAAAATACTGAGCGGATAACCTCGTCATGGCATCTTATAGCAAAAACGAGCACTAAAGGGCTTTTAGTACGTAAAAAATGGAAAAAGCTTAATTTTCACATTTCGTATCACTTCCAGTCGAGATAAACATTCTCCTTGAACATCGAATATTCCCGGCGGGTTTTTTTCTTCAGATGTGCTCGCGCTGAACCAACTAATGATCCCGCTGCAACAATACGTGGGTGCCTCGCTGGCTGGCTTTACTCTTTTGCTAATTTCGTCGTTGTTCTGACATTCCTCGCCCCTTTCTCTTCACCTTGCACCATTACTCCCTTTATCAAATCTAATTACATCTCATCTAATATCATCAACTCTTATTATACTCTTATCTAATATCATCTTATCTACTATTATCAAATAACATCTTATCTAATCTTATATAATCACATTTTATCTTATATATTTTTATCATCTTGTCTGATCTATCTATCTACACGCGCACCCTCCCACCCATCCATCCATCCATTATCCTTCCATTATCCGTCCATTATCCATCCATTATCCATCCATTATCCATCCATCCATCCATCCATCCATTAATCTATCTGTGTTTTATGTCTGTCTCTCTGTCTGTCTATCTCTCTATCTGTCTGTCTGTCCGTCCGTCTTTTTGTCTATCTCTCTGATTGCTTGGCTGCCTGCCCGTATGTACGCCTGCTTGTGTGCCCTGTATATCTATCGTGAAGATGTCCAATTATTATTTTAATTAATGGGTTGGTATGGATATGTATGAAGCCATGCCATTTCCTCTATAGTTTTCTCTTATGCTGGCAATTGTCAACGAAGACATTACGAAGAACATCTTTGCCCGTCATACTTTCTCTATGTCTCACTAAATGAATTGCCTTATAATTCTGTCAACTAAGAAAATGTTTTAGTCGCATGTATTGCTGTCGAATGACATACTTCATCTTTGTGCCGGTAACACAGACAATTGCTCGACTTCGTTCGCCAACGCGTCTGGCTGTGGAGTGCTGGTGCAAAGTGGTGGCTTTTTCGACGGCTGCAAGGTTGACTACGCTCGTTGCCTGGCTGCTAGCTGCACGCACGGCCGTCAGGGCATGTGCGATGACCTGCTTGACGTCATGCGTGGGTGTTCTGAGATGTCAGCCTCTGACAAGGAGTCCGTTTTGCACATCACAAACTGCGGTGCGTATACACATTCTTCCTCTGGAGACGCTTAATAAATGTGTGTATGTGTGTGCGTGTGTGCGTGCGTGTATGTGTGTATGTGTGTGTGCGCATGCGTGTGGATGTGGGTGTGCATGCGCTTCTGTATGTGTGTGTGTGTGTGTGAGTGTGTACATGTGTGTGTATGTGTGTGTGTGTGTGTGTGTGAGAGAGAGAGAGAGAGAGAGAGAGAGAGAGAGAGAGAGAGAGAACTGAACTGAAATGAACTTTATTCGAAGGCCGACCGCCCGTTGAACAATACAAGAAAATAACATTCAAACTTCTCTACCATTTCAAGATTACGATCCATTCGGTTTAGTATACATACTATTTATAATACATTATCATCACATTCTCTTTCTCTCATTTTCAACGCATAGTATATGTACATCGACACGTGTAGGGTTACTCAAATGTATGTTGCCCTTAAGAGGTAGATATAGTCTCTTCTGCCCTTTACTTGCTGTGTAATGTATCTCTCTCTGAGATCGGTGTATTTGCCACAGTCGAGTATAAAAACTGCTTTTTGTTTTCAATAGTATTGCTACAGAATGGACTATTCAATTCTCTTATTTCTCGATAAGCATAACGTTGGTTAATTTTTAAAGGGTTTATACCTAAACGGACACGTATGAAAATATCTCTAAATATTTTAATATTAAGAAACGTAAGGTATTTTTCTTGACCAAACATGCCTTGAACAAGGAGTACACTGAAAATCTCTCCCTGCTTAGGTTTCTTCTCCCCCAAGATTGCTGGTAGCAGTTCCGTTATATTTGCTTCAATTGCATTGAAAAGAGTTTCTCATTTCCTATACCTTCATTCATCCACACATATGCAAAACGTAGTTTGCACAGTGTGTCCTTTACCATACAGTGCCAGTTCTTTTTGTCAGGTATTTTGGAATTTATTAGCATTTCGTAAGCTTGTCTTGGGAGTCTGTGTAATGGCATGTTTGATAACCTTAGCCAGTATTTGACAGTTTTAATTGTGCTATTGATTACGAGCGGGTATCTATACATATTTCTCTATAGACGAAATGGTTAGGCGATTTTATATCTAGTTATAAGAACTTTTTATAGGCAGATACGTGTACCATTTCCACCGTTTCCTGGTTCTTTGTACCCCATAATTCGGCATCATGCAACAAGCTAGGTATTACTTGTGCATCAAACAGCTTCATGAACATCGTAGGGTTAGTACTGCGGATCATCCACATTGCTTTCATAATTTGAACCGTTTTTTGTCTACTTTTTATTACAATCTCTTTTAAATAGGCATTTTCAGACATTTTTGTAGTAAAAGTACAACCTAATTATTTATAACTATTTACTACATCTAACTTAATGTTATTAAGGTTCCATCGTTCTCCTTCTGCCAAATGACCATCTTTTCTGAAAACCATTACCTTTGTCTTCTCAGCATTTACTTGGAGACCAAGGGTTTCCGATACTCTAGCCAGGGAGAAGTAGGTTTTGGAGCCCAATTGGTGTTATAGATAGAAGAGCAACATCGTCGGCAAACAGTAAAGCATAAATCTCTGCTCTGCCTGGTAGCATTTGAACCCCATGTTTCCCATGTGCTGTAACATAGTTTGCCACCGCATTAATGTAGAGGAGAAAACTGAAGTGCTCTCTTTTACCCCTTGCTTTACGCCAAGCGAACATGGGAAGTATTAAGATATGTGGTGGTTCCAACGGACACATGATTGCGCATTTGAATACATGGCTTTGAACGTTTTAAGGAATTTGGTTGACAAACCAGCACCCTGCATTATCTTCCAAAGTTGACCACGATTCACAGAGTTAAAAGCTTTCTTGTAGTCAATAAATGCGACATACAATTTGAGTGATTGAGAGAGAGAGAGAGAGAGAGAGAGAGAGTGAGAGAGAGTGAGAGAGAGACAGAGAAAGAGAGAGACAGAGAAAGAGAGAGAGAGAGAGAGAGAGAGAGAGAGAGAGAGAGAGAGAGAGAGATAGAGAGAGAGAGGAGAGGGAAGTGGCGATAGTGAAAAAAGAGACAACACGCTAATATCTTTAAGAAGGCGAAGGTATTCAGAATAGTCCTGAAGTGTTGCACACGGCTGAAGCCTCCCCCTTACAGAGAGCCAAACACCCTGCAGGGGGACAGACCGGCCAAAGGTTTCCTACGCGGACAACACGACAAAACAAGAATGTGCCATGTAACCTGCGCAGCATTTGCAGCGAAATGTTCCTAGCTTGTAAAATATTGCGATGTGGTGCAAGAAATAAGTAAAGGAAATCTAATTTAACACTCGGCCCGGGCCGCTAGATGCCCCTTCATCAGCTGGACCCCTGACTGCTGAGCTTTAGGGGCCCGCTCCAGTGTTTCAGCCAGGAGCAGCCAAAGAGGTTCCGGGGGCACTGGGACAAGGCCAGATCATTCGGATCCAACCGCACGTACAAAGCGTTCTGGTAAATCGAGCTATGTCTACACACAGCGTCAAACAATAATGTGTAATGCTCTTTGCAGGATGCATCTAAGTGTTGTTGTTGCAGCTAGTCATCACACCCCCCTCCTCAGTACTAGAGGTCACCAAATGTGAATGTAACCCTCATCCGTTCTATCCACAAGTGTGAAATGAAACCATGCTACGCAAATGCAGATAATATCTGACGTTGCAATAGCAGCAGCCGCAAATTCAGTGGGAGGAGGAGGAGGAGGAGGGAGGGGAGAGAGAGAGGTAGGGAAAGAGGTAGGAAGGAAGGAAGGGAGGAAGGAAGGAAGGAAGGGAGGAGGAAGGAGGAGGAAGGAGGAGGAAGGAGGAGGAAGGAGCAGGAAGGATGAGGAAGGAGGAGGAAGGAGGAGGGGAGGAGGAAGGAGGAGGAAGGAGGAGGGAGGAGGAAGGAGGAGGGAGGAGGAGAAAGGGGGAGAAAGGAGGAGGAAGGAGGAGGAAGGAGGTGGAAAGAGGAGGAAGGAGGAGGAGGAGGAAGAAAAAGGAGGAGGGAGGAGGAGGAGGAAGGAGGGAGGAGGAGGAGGAAGAAGAAGAAAGGGGAGGAAGGAGGAAGAAGGAGGAGGAAGAAGAGAGGAGGGAGAGGAAGAGGGAGAGGAGGGGAAGGAGGAGGAGGAGGGATAGGAGGAGGGATAGGAGGAGGGAGAGAAGGGGGAGGAGAAGGAGGAGGAGGAGGAGGAGGAGGAGGAGGAGGAGGAGGAGGAGGAGGAGGAGGAGGAGGAGGAGGAGGAGGAAGGAAGAAGGGGGGGGGGAGAAAAAGACTCTCCCCCCCCCCCAAATGTAATATGTTTACTTTCGGCCCATTTGACGAAAAAGGAGGAGGAATTTGAGTTTAAAGTAGTAATAGTAGTAGTAGTCGTAGAAGTAGTAGTAGCAGTAGTTATAGTAGTGGTGGTTATCGCCATTGTCAACGCTTCTGTCCGCTTTGCCTCATAAGAAAGAACTTATTTCTTTACGTCCAGTGCCCAAGTGTCCAGACAACATGCGCTTCTCCGTCAACGTGCTGACCGAGACGCCCACCTGCACGGATCCCAATCGCCAGACGCCCACGGGCGGGCTGCCCGAGATGAAGTGTGTGTGCGACGCCAACCATTTCCTCAACTTTGGAAAGTGTGTGCCTTTATCCCAATGCGGCTGTGTGCACAGTGGCGTCTACGTCGAGGTAACTGTTCTGACGTCAGGTGGTGGTGATGGTGGTTACAAGTGGTGGTGGTGGTGGTGATGGTTGTGGTGGTGGTGGTGGTGGTGGCGGTGGTGGTGGTGGTGGTGATGATGATGATGATGATGATGATGATGATGATGATGATGATGATGATGCTGCTGCTGCTGCTGCTGCTGCTGATGATGATGATGGAGATGATTATGATGATGATGGTGATGATGATGATGATGATGATGATGATGATGATGATGATGATGATGATGATGATGATGATGATGATGATGATGATGAATAAGGCAGTAACAATTGTAAATAAAGTGAAAGTGATAAGCAAGGAAATTAGACTGATTATTGGTCAGATTTAATTGAAAATGATATTTCTCACTGGTGAACTCTCTGAGAATCCCCAAAATTCCGAGACAATTGTTTCTGACTTCCGAGGGGTAAACGTTATCCGAGGAAAAAAAAATGAGCAAACAGAAATCGCGCAATAGATTAGTTCGTCGCTTGCAACTCCGCGCTTTCATCTCACACTGAGCTTGCTACACAGTAATGCACCTGTCATGTGAGACCGCAACTGGGCCCTCAAAATGCTCAAATTCATTTTCGATCGTGGACCCACACCAGGACGTTGCTTGTAGACAGCTCCAAGTCGTTGCCTATGAACACCAACGGGACGTTGTCTGTAGACACCATCAGGACGTTGCCTGTAGACATCACCAGGACGTTGCCTGTAGACACCACCAGGGCGTTGCCTGTAGACACCACCAGGACGTTGCCTGTAGACACCACCAGGACGTTGCCTATAGACACCACCAGGGCGTTGCCTGTAGACACCACCAGGGCGTCGCCTGTAGACACCACCAGGACGTTGCCTGTAGACACCACCAGGACGTTGCCTATAGACACCACCAGGGCGTTGCCTGTAGACACCACCAGGGCGTTGCCTGTAGACACCACCAGGGCGTTGCCTGTAGACACCACCAGGGCGTTGCCTGTAGACACCACCAGGGCGTTGCCTGTAGACACCACCAGGACATTGCGTATAGACACCACAAGGACGTTGCCTGTAGACACCAATAGGACGTTGTCTGTAGACACCACCATGACGTTG
>JAWQFJ010032609.1:0-2500 GCA_034096865.1 Theodoxus fluviatilis
CAACACGCCGCCTTACCGCAAGGTTTGCAGTTGCCTGTTGCACCTGGATCTGGTGGAGGCGCTGCGTGAGCTGGCGCTGTCTGTCTGCCAGAGCTTGTTGTGCTGCTGCCCTCGCTGCCTCTCTTGCCATGGCCTCGCTCTCCGCCTCCTCCCTCTCCCTGGCGGCCAGCTCCGCCCTCTCCAGCTGTTCCCTGCCAACACACACAGAGGAGTTACGGATAATCTGTCAATGAGGACACAGTCTTGATGACTTTTTCACATGCAAAGCAGCCCCAGTGATTTTGTGAGAAGTTAATGACCTTCTGCAGCCTATAAAGGATCACAGGCCTTAATTAACTCATTGCATCTGCAACACAACCACACGGGTGCTATAGCGTTTTAATTGGTTTCCCAATTTTCTTACTGCATTTTGTCAATATCTTGCATTACAGCTAAAAGTGCTTATGTTTTGTCTTTCAAATGGTACATAGTATGAGACAATCAATCCAAAATTGGAGTTTGTGTGTGTGTGTTTATTTACTTGCAAAGACACTGTGTACAAAGGTATTTTAGGCAATGTTATTTGTGCGTATGCAATGAGTTAGAACCTCTTCAGGCCACCCGATGGAGTTACTGCCCTTCATAGAGTTACCTCCCCATGAAGTTTTGTATTTGTGTTTGGGTGTTTGACTATAGTGTGTCTGATATGTTTGATTCTCTCACACTGACAACCAGCTGCAAGGAACTGATAAATAAACATGTCAGCCACTTCCAAAAATATACTTTTCTTCCCTTCAAATACAGCTGTGAAGAAGCAATGATCAATTTATCATTGTTACACAAACAAAGCAAAACATGTACACTAACAGAAACTTTCCCTCCAAAATACAAAGAAAAAGATGCTTTCGGCAAGACTAGTTCCATTCTCTGTCTCTGAAATTCTACTTCACCAAATTTCAACGAGACTTCACCCATTACTCCACGTGTGCCAGTCTGAATGATGAATCAACTGCCAAACAATTAGCAACACAACACAAAATCTCACCTTGTGTAGAGTGCAATACATACACAAACATTTAGAGATTATATTTAGAATGCCACACACACACATACACACAATGTTAACTACAGTTAAGGTTATATGTAGAATTCCATACAAATGCACAGTCAAGACTAAATGTAGAATGCCATGCAAATAAACAAAATATCAGTATTATAATTTATATGCAGAGTGCCATACAAACACACACTCAGGATTAAATGTAGCATGCCATACAAAAAATAAAATAAAACAAGATTATAAATAGAATACCAAACAAACACCCAATCAAGATTTACACACATGTAGATACACTGCCCCAGAAAATGACACAAGTCACATTATTTTCCCCTAAAATGTGGCCGAGTTCTAAGACGCCCTCACCTGCGCCGTTCCTCCTCCCGGGCCTGCCTGTCCTCCTGCATCTGTTTGCGGATCCTGGCCATCTCTTTCTGCAGCGCCATCTCCTCCTGTCTGGCTTTCCTCTCCTTCTCCTGCTCCTCCTGGAATCCACAGACAGTGAAGTGGGTACGGACGCTGAGCAGTTTGGCATTGCCAGGGTTACAGGCAATTTGTTGTGATCCCAGGGGTGAACTGGGCATTTGATTTCTAAGCAGCACAAACAACTACAAAAACCCTCCTCCTGAGTCTGCAATCAGCTGGCACTTGACCCTTCCTGCTGCAGTTGCGGCTCAAGCCACGCGTTCAGGACTGGGCCAAGCCCGCTAGGCATGGTGCATGTCGCGTGTGCTTGGGGGGTGAATGTTGTCTAGTTTTCGATCTGTTGCGATTGGTTTTGAAGCAGATCGCTTGCTTTCACTTTATGGAGGGAAGGTTTGAGCATGTCCATACAAGTGAATGGGGGTGAAAGTCGTTAACTTTTCCCCTCAGAGTAAACTATGCAATCAGTACTAATTATGATGTCATGGTCAAGGTTGACATGGTGCTTACAGCCAGAAAATCATGCAAAGGTTGATACATGTATTTCAGCTTTTACAGGGACTCAGTCCATCTGTGTTGCATTTTGATGCATGCACTCCCGACATTGGTTACAACTCAAAAACCCACCCGATAAAAGCAAAAGCACTGTTGTTTACCTTTCACTCAAACTGTACATCTACATGCTTGAATACTTGTTCAAGAGACTGACAATCTTGCAAGCCAATTCTGAGTCAAGAAGCCACCATGATGGATACCCATGCCTCGTTGGTTTCTCCTTTTCCCACTCCACCCCCGACCCTCTAAATGGGGGGTGTGACCCGAGGCAAGTGGATTTACTGTCTTACTGCAAGTTGCTAGGTTCAACTGGTAAGCAGCACATGGAGAGATTCTTTGAGAGTTTGATACAGGCAGCACTGACACTCATTCAACTCCACCACTGGAGTTCTGAGTCTGAGTCCTTTTAAATATTTTACTTCGTAGCAGTGACTTAGCTGTGGCATGTTTGTGCTGCAATGCATCACAGTTTCACAGGAGTGATGT
>JAWQFJ010032609.1:5000-11117 GCA_034096865.1 Theodoxus fluviatilis
TACATCCATCCCTGCAAGCTCTACCTGTACCGAGGTGTACGTCCATCCCTGCAAGCTCTACCTGTTTGTGCCTGAGTTCCATCTTGACTCTAGGGTCACGTCGCTTCTTGGACTCGTCCAGACCCAGGTCTGACAGGAAGCGCTCCTTGACCACTGGCTTGTCCATCATTGTCTGCAGGATGTCCGACACCGACGCGTCCCCCTCCATCAGCCTGGAGTACTGGTCTGGAATTGCAGACACGGACTTGGTGAGGGTAGGGGGGGGAAGCAACACAAACACTGACTGCTTTTCAGGGGGGGAGGGGGGGGAGGTGCAGTGTGCCTGCTGAACAGCTTGCATGTCAGTGAAACAACACAAATCACCATGACAGAAAAGTGGCTTTCTCCTGAGATCCACAGACAGCTACACAAAGGCTTCACCACCACTGCTGTCTCCTGACAAAATACAGAACTGCTTGGGGCCATTACCAGCAGAAGCACTGGCTGAGGCCCAGAAGTATTCATGAACACAAGTTCCAGCTGATGACACAAGCATCGCATTAGCTATAGTTTGGCTTTTGCAATAAAGCTTTTATTTCTTAATGAAGAAAAAATAAATAATAAAAGAACAAAAAACAGAGAATTACCTATAAAATAAGAATGAGTTTTCTCCAAATATCTGACACTCTCTATGAAATGCATGTTCCATTTCCAGCTACCCTTCCAAGCAAACATGAATAGAAGAGAACCAGACTCTCATGCAGCGACAGTCACTGATTCAGCTTCAGCAAATGTACAGCTGTTTAACTTCTCCCCATCTGTGACAGTGACACTTCCTCTTTTGCGCTTCCTCTGGGACATAATATGGACTGCTACTGAGTGTAGGGGAGGGGGGAGAGAGTTGGTCTTCTTGTAGCTTTCACTTGTGCAGGGTTGTTTTTGTATTGTTCTATTGTATACTTTTTGTGTGGTGATGGGGGGTAGGATGGGGGGGGGGGGTACATCTTAGTGGTTGTGTCTCTGTCCATATGTATTATTTATTGTCTTTATGTATTCGTCAGTCACCTAAAAGGGGGGGGGGGGTGTATTATTCTTAGTTTGTACCTCTTTGTCAACAGTTCTTAAATAGTAACTTTAACTGTTCATTGTATATTGCACCATTTACCAGTTAACCCTTTGGTTCCAGGTGCAGTCTTATCTCTTGTCTGTGTGCAGCTGTGTGTGTGGCGTGAGTGAGGTACATGGGGTAATGTCTATATGTTTTTTGTATAAACAACGTGTTAGGGTGTGTAAGTGATACGTGCGTTTGGCTTTTTGTTTTGTTTCTTTTAGCCTTCATCACTTAGTTTTCTTCGTGCTCGTTTTTTAAATGATGTCACTTGGCGAAATAAATTACTGTGAACTGTGTGAACTGTGAACTGTGACAGCTCTGGCCACCAGCAGATGTTTTGTCAACCACAGAGGAAGGAAATCAGTATCACCCTCAATACACATGCTTGATGATACCACTTATACGTGTTTGACTGGCAACTGACACGGTGGCAACTGTTCCACTATGAAAATTTTAATGTGTACGACACTAGAGCTGCTCTGCCTTTCATGTCTCCTGGCTGAAGGAGTTTTGCATCCCAAAGATGTGCAAACCATGGGAATTTCATGCACAGAATATGACAAACTCAATGCAACATACAGCCCAAACTGCTCAATTCTCTCCTCATCGGCTGGACCCCCTGACTGATGGGGCTTGCGGGGCCTGCTCCAGTAGCTCAGCCAGGGGCCTGCTCCAGTAGCTCAGCCAGGGGCCTGCTCCAGTAGCTCAGCCAGGGGCCTGCTCCAGTAGCTCAGCCAGGGGCCTGCTCCAGTAGCTCAGCTAGGGGCCTGCTCTAGTAGCTCAGCCAGGGGCCTGCTTCAGTAGCTTAGCCAGGGGCCTGCTCCAGTAGCTCAGCCAGGGGCCTGCTCCAGTAACTCAGCCAGGGGCCTGCTCCAGTAACTCAGCCAGGGGCCTGCTCCAGTAGCTCAGCCAGAGGCCTGCTCCAGTAGCTCAGCCAGGGGCCTGCTCCAGTAGCTCAGCCAGGGGCCTGCTCCAGTAGCTCAGCCAGGGGCCTGCTCCAGTAGCTCAGCCAGGGCTGTTCCCAGGGAGTACACAGTACACAACACAGTGATTTCTGTATTGACAGCCATGAACATCCACAGCAACAGCTCTTACCAGCAGCAATCTTGCTGTCCGCAGGGTCTTCATACTCGTCCAGCATGTTGTCCCATTCCCTCTTCACCTCAACCTCCGTGGCAGTCGGCAGCCATCTTTCCTCTGCAAGGTCAAAGTCTGACCCCTCCAAGTTGACCTTTTCTTTCATCCACTGAGCCAGCAGCTCCTTGGCTGAAGAGAGGAGGAAGAAAAAAACTGCAATGAGTGCAATAAAGAGTTGTTGTGATGCCAGATGTGATCCAAGATTGACAAATGTGGATCTGTTGTTAGCAATGCTTGCAAAACATTGAAGTTACAGAAACTCTAACCCATGAATGCATAAGCAGTTCTGCAAACATACATGTATGTGTGGAGAGAGGTGGTATGGGACGGTAAATGTTCAGCAACATACATGTGTGGAGAGAGGTGGTATGGGACGGTAAATGTTCAGCAGTTTCCATGTACATGTTTGTTGCCAGACTGAACAGACAAACCAACAACTGGTTCCATGACAATGGAGTAGAGAGTCATGTGGTCTGAGACACATAATGGAAGCGTAGTCTCTGCACTGCTTCTCCCCACCCAGGAGTGAAATGGGTACCTGTGAGGGCTGAGCTGGAAACTCGGCAAAGTGAACTTTTGTGCATTCATGCGCAGCCTGGTTGCATGCTCCTCTGGAGTTGGGATAATGTTGGGGGAAAAAGCCTGATTACCAGGGGATAAAAATGTGTGATTTGAGCACAATATGCCATCCACAAACCAGGTTTTAGGTGTACATAGTATTCCCAGGACATACTCTGGCTGGGTGCACAAACTGCCTTTTTTTCCTTGGCTCGAATTCTAAGGATTACAACACACAAACAAAGAAACTGCAACTAAATAACAGTACTAATTTCTCAAAGCACTATATAGAATACATCAATAGTTCATTAAAATTACATTTATCATTCAAATTGACCTATGGGTCAAAGTTGAACCCAGTAGAAAGTCAATCCACATAGTTAAACAACACTATTTGCCTGTCATGTAACTGTGTGGTTTCGGCCGACAACTCCCAGCAGGCGATCTTTTCATTCTCTCCAGTGTTCACCCAGTTAACTCTTAAGGTCCTGTAAGTCATTCTCGTGTTTCATTCCCCAGTCCTGCAAGGATTATGCAATTTGTAGAAAAAAATCAGTCAGGTAACAGCCACGTGGGGGTGGGCAGCTATGGGCGGTACAGGATTGAGCAGGGTGGGCGGTAATGGGTGGTACAGGATTGAGCAGGGTGGGCGGTAATGGGTGGTACAGGATTGAGCAGGGTGGGCGGTAATGGGTGGTACCGGATTGAGCAGGGTAATGTGCGGTAATGGAGGGGTATAATATCAGGATTGCCGCAGGCTCGGTGGGGAGTGTTATAGGGCTTGGTACCGAATCTAAAAAGTTATCGACACAGCACTATTTACCTTTTTCCTGTAGATAACGAAATCTATAATTCAGTTCTACTACCACCTTTTTCTTTGAACTGCGCTTTTCATCATATATCACATGCAACAAAGTCTGTAGCAAACCTCCCTGGTCTGCTGCTACATTACCCCGACGGTGGATCCCACCACCGCACCGTGTGTACACCGACAGTGGATGCAGAGAAACAAAGTCGTGGCATGTCTTATGTGCCCTAGTTGGCTGCTTCACACTATGCTCTTCGTTGTGTGCACGTATAAAGTGACGAACAGGGATCATCAAATCATTTTTCAGATTGACTTCATTAGGTATGAGCGACTACACTGGTATCTGGCACATGAAAGAAAATATCAGACTCAGAGCAAAACAAAAGCAAAAATATGCCTTGACTATATAATCAGTGTTGTGGTTGCGAATGTGGATTTTCTTGCATTCACAGAACTATTTACAAAAACTCCCCTTACCCCAACTTGCAAATAGGGTTTATTCATGGGACGGAAATATTACTATTGTCCAAGTTACAAAAGACACTAATTGCTCATTTCTTACATCGTTCGTAGGGGCGCGTAGGTCCTTGAAAAAATGTCATCGACAGTAGTTACACTCTCTGCAAACATAGAAGGTATAATGTCGGTTTTCATACATCCATTCCGTCAATCATTTAGCCGTAATTTAGGTAAGAATTACATCACGCTGACGCTGACGCGTTGTAGCTACCATGCTTATCAATAATCGTCTTCATTTTCATGTTTACTATATTTGTGTGACTCAATCATAGCCTTATAACCTTCACCATAGCAACTGCAAGATTAACCGCATCAACACCACCCATCGAACTCACGCAAATGACCGAGTATTCCATTTCGCCACCTATGGTACGTATATGTCAAGCGATAGAGACAGTGAGAGCAGCAGATTCCAGACAGAGATCCGACATTGCGTTCCGCCAGGGAATCCATACTCACCCCAATAACCAATCGCGAAATGGTAAGATCAAACACAGACGTTCGATCGCCATCAAGCCAGTTACTCGAACAAGCCAGTGCTGCTCGTTGACTGCATCACCCGTGATCGCTCAGCTATCGCTGTGAGGTATGTCACAGTATCAACTCATCAGGATGTCACGACTCACGAGATGTCAGCGCAGAGCGTCGCAGTGTCTTCGATCCGTGATCTGGTTGTAATAACAACACCGTTATACCTGAGATCGCGAATACACATGTGTCGGCGTCTGCCTCTTCCATCTGTACAGGTGAGGCTTGTGCAAACTGCCATCCATTTCGCTTTTGCCCTTGTTTCAGTCACGCCGATTGAGCTTCGAACAGTCCGTCTGCTGAGATGGACGCCATATCTAAACAATGCCAGTCCAAAAATTACATTGACAGAAATGGAACGAAAATAACTAAACGAACCACATGAACGTAACAACACGACCAATAATTCGTTAATTTGTATTAGATTTGAAAAATATATACATTTACATTAAAGTTGTGTTTCATTGTTAGTACACTTTATTTCATGCTGCTTGACAGAGTTATCTCCCCTGGGTTATTCGTTTTATCTCTTTTCCTTCCCTAACCGCCTTTTTGTATTCCACCCATTATATTTGTTTCGCTTTCGGTTGTTCCAGGGGGGGGGGGGGGGGGGGGGGGGGTTCCTGGGGTTTAACGGAAACACCCAACGCCACCACCCCCACCAACAGCCCAAAAACCAAAACGAAACAAAGTTTTATACTTGAGTAGTCAATGAGCGACTTTTTTGAAAATTATCTCCCTTGCCGCCGCTTGGCGGCGCGTCGGCTCTAAGGGGCTTGGTTGGTACACAGGACAAGTTCTTTCGCGTAGATTAGACCTGAGTGTTCGAGGTTTTTTAATTGTTTTCTTGCTGTCGCTTTCAAATCTGTTCACAGTACTAGGCTGGCTGGTTTACTTAGATGTGATTTTTTTTAATGCGTGCTAGCTGATATTAGGTTTAGAGCTTGAATTTTCAATGATATTACGCTTACAACTCCAGTGTTCGAACCAATGAAAACCACGGAAAGAGATGGCCGTTTCGTTCCTTGCATCTCATTGGCCAGCTTGTCATGAGGTCAGCCTGATCACGCGCTGACCTCATGACAGTTGTAAGCGGAAAAAGCGAGTTGTAAGCGTAATATCATTGAAAATTCAAGCTTTAAACCTAATATCAGTTAGCACGCATTAAAAAAATCACATCTACGCTTACAACTCGCTTTTTCCGCTTACAACTGTCATGAGGTCAGCGCGTGATCAGGCTGACCTCATGACAAGCTGGCCAATGAGATGCAAGGAACGAAACGGCCATCTCTTTCCGTGGTTTTCATTGGTTCGAACACTGGAGTTGTAAGCGTAATATCATTGAAAATTCAAGCTCTAAACCTAATATCAGCTAGCACGCATTAAAAAAAATCACATCTAAGTAAACCAGCCAGCCTAGTACTGTGAACAGATTTGAAAGCGACAGCAAGAAAACAATTAAAAAACCTCGAACACA
>JAWQFJ010032610.1:0-10503 GCA_034096865.1 Theodoxus fluviatilis
CTAAACTTTTTTTTTAGATGCCAGATTGAACATAAATCAAAATGTCTCTTTCCCTGAACATATTTTAGAGTACTTAAACAGTGAATTCCCTGAACGCTCATAGGGCAGGGAAGATGGGACAGCATGCAGCTTGTTGTTTAGCATACATTTCATTTCGTTCTCTTTTTTTCATGATTGAAAAGTTGAGGGTTGGCAGAAAAAATAGGGTTGGTTTGGTTACAATAACCACAACTCTTTTACTTTTTGCCTTACAGATATGCTCTGCTTCTAGCTATTCCTGCAGTAAATCCATCTTTGAAAAAGTTAATAGCTGCAAATCTTTCTTATATGATGTGTCTAGACATGCAGTTCTTATATATACACATGTATATCCTGCTTTAAATCAATCTTCAAAGGTTTTACACACTTTACAGCCCACCCTCCCATTCCTTTAGAAGTGCAATGTTCAACTGTCTCATGTGGGTAAGCTCAGTCAAACTGTGTGCCCTAGAAGCAATCATCAAGGGCTTGTGTATTCCCCATGCACCTCTCCTATATACAGTGGGTACCCAACTTCACATACATCCCCACTCCCTCCTTTAAAACCATCCTCACAGCAGTTTAAATATGTATGTTAGCCATCCTCAGAGTTTTAACACTGTTCACACCCACCCTACTTTCATTGCAAAGCTATCTTCTGAAGGTTGATACAACTTACTGTCTGCCTTCAGCCATTCAAAAATATGATAAAGACTTGTAAACTACACCCCCCACCCCTCTAAAGTAATTTATAAAGGAGGTAACATGATCGTGCAATACACTCTGTCTGTCGATTATTTTCCAGTTTGGGAAATTCCAAATAGTCAACAACCTTCAAAGAGGACACACACTACCTTGCTACATCCCTTCTGGGATAACTTTTTTAAGGAATTCTGTTAATACCTCTTGTCCTTTCAAACTATGAGGATAAACATGCCCACATGCTCTTTTTTCTATTCATCACCATCTGTCATCTCATATTTGTTGCATAAATTATTAAAACTTTTCCTGCCTTTCACACATTTTCAAAGATATAGTTTGCCCTACCTGCAAACCAACCTGTTTCAAAGTTAATTACTACTCTGTCAGCCAGTAAAAAGAAGTGTGAATTTATTGGAACTTATCTATTCGCCTTTCTCCTGCGCACTCATTATGTGCAAGTCATTTAAACAAATAAGGTCCCCCACAAAAAAAAACCCAGATGTGGTTATGGTAACCTGACCGACCCTTTTTTCCTTGCCAATTCTAAATGCTTTTTTATCATTAAAAAGAAGAGAGAAAACAAAAAGAAGAAAAAAATGAAGAAGAAAAAGAAAAAAGAGAAAAAAGTGATGGTTAACAAACTCCAAGCCGTCCCATCTTCCCTGCCCTATGAGCATTCAGTCTCCAATTTACATTTTTTTAAAGCATTTTCACTCAAAGAAAAACTTGAATTACGGTCAATCTGGCTTCTTCTACAAACAAAAATAAAATAACATTTCAAAGTTCAAACCTACCTGCTGACTTACTCTACCCCCCCCCTTTTTTTTTAAACTATGTTACTGTAACCATAACTATTTATTTGTTTGGTCTAGGAAATCATTGTTGACATCCCACAATAAAATCTTGTTCAATTATGAAAGATATAGCAGAAAAGCAGGGTAAAAATTCTACACATATTATCATGCTGCAGTCGAAGTGCAATATTTTAAACCCTCACCCTGGTAGTCACGGCATACTTGAAATGTAGCTTGTTTGTGTGTGGTGCTGGCAGACCAAACAGTCCCAATTATGACACCAGGATAAGGGTTCAGTCTGCTGTCACACCGTCTCTTCATTGACAATCTCCTTGTCTTCTTCTTTTTCCATCAGCAGGGACAGAGCAATGGCCAATCTACATCCAGCCAACAACCTTTTTTGAGAGGCATGCCATAGTAAGGACCCAGTGGGACAACCTTCCCCAGGGAAATCACCATCAGTCATCTTCAGTGGGTCAGTGCTTGGCTTCAGTCAATCACAAGCTCTGCCCTGCCTCAGATTTCTTAAATACCTCTGTGAAAAGTCTACATGGCAAGGAAGCTGAATATCTGTAACATCCGGAATTCCTCCACCAGAAGTCACCATCTAGTAATGTTTCTGTTAGAATTGTTGTTTTTTCTCTCCTCATTTTCTTGTCAACATTTGTGGGTGTGTATGACCCAAGTTACCCCAGCTGTGTATAAAACCATGACTTCATGTGCATTTTCTTCCTGTTTCAGTCAACAAGACAGCCTGAAATTTGTGCAATTATCATAAACAGAGAAACAGAATGCTTAAAAATGTCAGCAATTGGCAACAAAACCCTGTTGCAAGTGTTTGGAGAGAAAAAATGTGAATGAAATACTCTTAGTATTGAATACTTAGGTCTGATTGAGAAAATCTAATTAAAAAAATATATAAAATCAACAAACATTTTGGGGGCAGGGCATTTGGGGACATGAATTTTTGTGGTGCAGGAAGGTTATTGACTTCTGCAACCTGATGAAATGCCTAGCTGTCAGGGAATCAATACCTGGGACCTGTGGCAACCTTGCATCAATCAGGCCTAGTCACTCAGGTTCCTCATCTCCATCCATCCTCCTGTACCTAAGGAAGCCAAGTCCCTGATGCTAACACATCAAAGCCTGGACTGCTGAACTCACTGCAGGCACACCACACCACACATACAGGCAGAATGAAAAGTTTTTTTGTTTCACTCTGATCAACTTCCAGTTTTGCCACCAGGATGACTGCACCTTTGCTACATTTTCATCACCAAAACAATGGCACAGAAAATCATTTGAAAAACCTGAATACCCAGCTGCAAGTATTGGCTGTAAAATACTTCCATTTTCAAAGCAGTTATGAAAACCAATGAAATGAAGTTATTGCTGTGGAATTAAACAGTACCTTTTCCCCCCATAGAATTATAGTGCATGCAAAATACATGCTGACATTTTTACTCTTTAAAGGGACAGTTTGACATATCAGAAAACACAGCTTTTTCTATACACTTATTTTCTTAAACATTCCTAAAACACCAAATCACAAATAATTCAACAAGGACCATTGCAAAATTCATTACCAGTATTTCAGCTCCACAGTCATACTTTGCTTTGATTCAACTCATGCCCAGAGGCAATTAGATTGCAAACCACCCACATTAACAATGTAAATGTACATGGAAATTCTTCCCAACCTGTAGGGGAAATGAACTAGATAGCTCTATCAACCTAACTATCACTGCAACTTCTAATCTCAAATGCTCCTTCCAGCCTTCCTTTCAACTCATGATCATAAATTACACCATGACACTTTTTTGACAGCAGTGCCATCTGACTGGCTGAAAACGATTTATTTACAAACCTTCCTTTGGAGAAAATTCAGTGTTAAGCCATAAACATTTATAGTGGGCCAAGGCACAGATCAATGTCTTGACTTCAACAGTCTACAGCACCAGCGCCACCTAGTAGGACCAGCACCTGTGTCTCGAGATTGAAGTCGTCCTTGGCGACTCAAGAGGGATGCCACCCATCGAAATCTCCCTCTAAGTAAACAGGCAGCCAGGCTTGGGGCCTCAGCAAGGCAGAGACAGCCCTCTGAGGAATCTGATTGCCCTGTTGACTCTTGTCTAGAAGGAGAGGATCATTGACCAAGCCTGCATCCCCACTAAGATTCAAACATGGGCACACAAAAAATTATAAGTCAACAGCATTTTGCGGTGAAGGATAAGAGGACGAGGGAGGATTAGGGGAGCAGAGCTGCAGATGTGGGGGACAGTGCAAAGAGTTTCTTGTTTTTTTAATGTGTTGAAAAATGGGGTGAAAACTGAAAATCAGGGAAAATAAAAGAAGGGCTGCAGCAATAGCAGAAGAAGGCAAAGGCTGGCAAGCAGGGTTAAAGAAATAGCTTGAAATGAAGCAAGATTACGAGGGAAAATAAAAGGAAGATCAGGAGAAGATGGAGGATTTCATGTGGGAGTGGATTTACATGTGGTCTGAATGGAAGAGCATATGAAGGTGTAGACATAGAGGTAGATAGAGGAAGAGACAGAGGAGTAGATGAAGGATTCCACTCTGGAGTAAATGGAAGACTACATGGAGGAGAAGATGGAGGAGTAGGCAGAAGAGTAGATAGAGAAGCAGATGAAGAAGAATTACACTTGGGAGTAAATGGAAGAGTATATGAAGGAGTAGATGGAGGAGTAGACAGGTGAATGAATAGATGGAGATTACATTTGGATGTAGATGGAACAGTATATGGAGTACTTAGTAGACAGAGAAGTATATAGAGGAGCAAGTGAATTTAGATGGAGTATTAGACGACAACACAGTGGTAGAAAGCATGAAAAACACAGCATGCATATCAGAGGAAGAAAATGGGCAGCAGGTTGATAGGTTTGGAGTAAAACAGAAAGAAATTCAGCAAAGTCAATGAAGAAAAGTGAGCCTACCCAAGTCCTTTGAATCCTACACAAATCTGACAAATGTCAAAGTTACAGAAAGACTTTTACTCACACCTCAGTTCAACACTCACTTCTCTTCATGATCAATAATATGGCCACACCAACTACCAATAGAAATATCTGAAGACAGCCAGAAAAACGATGGACTGATCTGCTAGAGTATTGAACCCCTAGGTACAAGCAATCCTCAGTGCTGAGCTTGACAGGGAATGACCATTTAAAATCCCAGTACACTCAAAAGAGAGAGGAGAAGGAAGAGAAGGTACAGAGGGGGTGGGAGAAATGGGAGGGAGAGGAAAGGAAAAAAAACATAAAAGAAAGGTTCCAAGTATACAAGGAGTTACAGAGATGTTGTGCGTCAACAAGCAGAGCTACAAGAGATAAAAGGTAAGTTTCACAGTTACATGTACCCTGATCCTATCTCAAAGTTTGAATATTTGACAAATTCAGTCCAAAGATGAAATTCCTGTGAATGGAACGGTCAGCTGCTTCTACAGCATCTATGGCAATGGAGGGAAGGGGGGGGGGGGGGGGGGGGGCAGGTGCCAAGACAAATCAAGGGCAGTGCTAGTAGTACGGCACTATTTGGGAGGCTAACACTGTGCATCCAACCATTTGTCCCCTCTCCCCCCCTACCCCCTCCCTTCTGGTGTGCCGGTGGTCTGCTATAGGCACAGGGAGGGACAGTCAACAGACCAGCTTTGCAAACAATGCTGACTTAAAATAACTATCTCTCCTGCCCTCCTTTGTGACAGATGAGTGGATTACAACACACCTGCCATTCTGTCCAATGTTCCAGATCTCACTAGCTGTAGCAGCAGCACAAGTTTATATTTTCCACAATAGGAACATGATGCCACAGTCAAGCTTCCCTCTCCATAACTCTCTCTCTCTCTCTCTCTCTCTCTCTCTCTCTCTCTCTCTCTCTCTCTCTCTCTCTCTCTCTCTCTCTCTCTCTCTCTCTCTCTCTCTCTCATATATATATATATATATATATATATATATATATATATATATATATATATATATATATATATCACAAATATCCATATAAAATTGAGATAGTAGCTTACCTATTTCCTCTGATCCACCTTTGCAAGTATTTTTTCCACAAAGTCCAACTTTGGCTATGGAGTCAATGTATGCCCTGGCAGCAGTTGCTACCGCTGAAAGAAAAGGACAAGAAAATGCTTTTTCTGGTCTACATGGTGACTTTCTGTGTGAAAAAGGATGTAAAAACAGTGATGTCACATGTAGAACTCACACATTCACTTTTTTCACTTTCTCCTTCATCCTTCCTTTTGATTTCATCAGTCTGTCAGCCCACTTTTGTATTTCTTACACACACAAAAACACTGAAATATTGAAGGGGCACACACAGACAGAATCAAAGATTTTCTTTTCTTTGTACTATGCTCTGTAAGAAGTCATGCCAGCCAATGAAGCCTTGGACTGTATGGATAGCAATAAAGGGTCAAGGAACGAGTATACGGTGGATGTGCTCCTCTAATTAAAAAAAACTGGTCTCATAAAGCTAATCAGCACTTGAGAAAACAGAGTCCAGTCATTATAAAAGACTACCTCCACAGTGATTGGCTATCATAGACATCAGGAACTACATGATAACCAAGAGGTATGTGGCATTAGTTATCCAATACTGGAAGAAAATTTTCATGAGATTTTCGGAATGAAGACAAAAAGATATATAAGAAAAATGTCATGAGATGTTCTCAATGATGACAAAATGATATCCAATACTGCTGAAAGCAGGAGGAAATGAAAAAAGATTTCATTCATTTACTGGTGTGCCTGTCAATATGCAGTTATTGTTGTGCCCATCCATCAATTTGATTTATAACTGGCAAAGAATAGTTTTGGTGAAAGAGCAGACTTGTTTTAAGAGACAAAGGGACCAGTTAATAAATGCAAAAAGTAGACTGGTGTTGAACATATCACGTTTTAATTTTTTAGGCCAATAAAATTATGTTGTGCATGCCATTATGACTCAATAAACTATGTCTTCGATTCCCACCTGTAGCAGTCCCATCTCGCCCTGTAGCAGTCCCACCTCCACCTGTAGGAGTCCCACCTCCACTTCTAGCAGTCCCACCTTCACCTGTAGCAGTCCCACCTCCACCTGTAGCAGTCCCATCTCCACCTGTAGCAGTCCCACCTCCACCTGTAGCAGTCCCACCTCCACCTGTAGCAGTCCCACCTTCACCTCTAGCAGTCCCACCTCCACCTGTAGCAGTCCCACCTCCACCTGTAGCAGTCCCACCTCCACCTGTAGCAGTCCCATCTTCACCTCTAGCAGTCCCACCTCCACCTGTAGCAGCCCCACATCCACCTGTAGCAGTCCCACCTTCACCTGTAGCAGTCCCATCTCCACCTGTAGCAGTCCCACCTCCACCTGTAGCAGTCCCACCTCGCCTTGTAGCAGTCCCACCTCCACCTGTAGCAGTCCCACCTCCACCTGTAGCAGTCCCACCTCGCCCTGTAGCAGTCCCACCTCGCCCTGTAGCAGTCCCACCTTCACCTGTAGCAGTCCCACCTCCACCTGTAGCAGTCCCACCTCCACCTGTAGCAGTCCCACCTCCACCTGTAGCAGTCCCACCTCCACTTCTAGCAGTCCCACCTCCACCTGTAGCAGTCCCATCTCCACCTGTAGCAGTCCCACCTCCACCTGTAGCAGTCCCACCTCGCCCTGTAGCAGTCCCACCTCCACCTGTAGCAGTCCCATCTCCACCTGTAGCAGTCCCACCTCCACCTGTAGCAGTCCCACCTCCACCTGTAGCAGTCCCACCTCCACCTGTAGCAGTCCCACCTCCACCTGTAGCAGTCCCACCTCCACCTGTAGCAGTCCCACCTCCACCTGTAGCAGTCCCACCTCGCCCTGTAGCAGTCCCACCTCCACCTCTGCAGTCTCTGTGTCTGCAGTCTCTGTGTCTGCAGTCTCTGTGTCAGCAGTCTCTGTGTGTGCAGTCTGCGTGTCTGCAGTCTCTGTGTGTGCAGTCTCTGTGTCTGCAGTCTCTGTGTCTGCAGTCTCTGTGTGTGCAGTCTCTGTGTGTGCAGTCTCTGTGTCTGCAGTCTCTGTGTGTGCAGTCTGCGTGTCTGCAGTCTCTGTGTGTGCAGTCTCTGTGTGTGCAGTCTCTGTGTCTGCAGTCTCTGTGTGTGCAGTCTCTGTGTGTGCAGTCTCTGTGTGTGCAGTCTCTGTGTCTGCAGTCTGCGTGTCTGCAGTCTCTGTGTGTGCAGTCTCTGTGTGTGCAGTCTCTGTGTGTGCAGTCTCTGTGTGTGCAGTCTCTGTGTGTGCAGTCTCTGTGTGTGCAGTCTCTGTGTGTGCAGTCTCTGTGTCTGCAGTCTCTGTGTCTGCAGTCTCTGTGTCTGCAGTCTCTGTGTCTGCAGTCTCTGTGTGTGCAGTCTCTGTGTGTGCAGTCTCTGTGTGTGCAGTCTCTGTGTCTGCAGTCTCTGTGTCTGCAGTCTCTGTGTGTGCAGTCTCTGTGTCTGCAGTCTCTGTGTGTGCAGTCTCTGTGTCTGCAGTCTCTGTGTGTGCAGTCTGCGTGTCTGCAGTCTCTGTGTGTGCAGTCTCTGTGTCTGCAGTCTCTGTGTGTGCAGTCTCTGTGTCTGCAGTCTCTGTGTCTGCAGTCTGTGTGTCAAGCGCTCCAATGGGCGTCTTTATATAGTGAGAAACAAAAATGTCGGTGTCTTTCTCTGGACTTCAGAACAGGAAACTTTTTTGTTCTTAATAATCCGGGCACATATTTGAAATCAGCGCGTCTAAGAGATTGTTATAACAGCTGGGTTTATTTTCGTTATTCACTGAGCGATCATAGTTACGTCCCTCCGAACAACCAAACAGTTGAGCAATGCAAGCTTTGTGAGATGCTGAGATGCAAATTAGGTGTGATTGGACAAGCTAGTCGTGCAATACATTGTGATGCCATTCAATAACTCAGTTGAGATGCAAATTAGGTGTGATCAGACAAGATAACCGTGCAATACACTGTGATACCATTCAGTAACCATTGCACTTCTGGGCCGAAGACTCGGTACCTGTGCATGTTCTGACAAAAACGTATGTAAATATTTATAACGCTGAACTTCACGCCAAAATGGGTGCTCAAAGCGCATCACACATTTTGGACAAAAAAAGGAAATTCTGCTTTTGCTGGGATGGCTTCATGATGCTGCATTTCTCTGGGTTCCAGCACCTCTCCACAGCACAGCTGCTGCATTTCTCTGTGTTCCAGCACCTCTCCACAACACAGCTGCTGCATTTCTCTGTGTTCCAGCACCTCTACACAGCACAGCTGCTGCATTTCTCTGGGTTCCAGCACCTCTCCACAGCACAGCTGCTGCATTTCTCTGGGTCCCAGCACCTCTCCACAGCACAGCTGCTGCTTTTCTCTGGGTCCCAGCACCTCTCCACAGCACAGCTGCTGCATTTCTCTGGGTTCCAGCACCTCTCCACAGCACAGCTGCTGCATTCGGAAACGACCAGTGCTCGTTCTCCTTACATTCATGCCTGTCTGCCCTCTCTATTGCAGTGTTGTCTGTGTGCAGTCCTCTCTATTGCAGTGCTGTCTGTGTGCAGTCCTCTCTATTGCAGTGCTGTCTGTGTGCAGTCCTCTCTATTGCAGTGCTGTCTGTGTGCAGTCCTCTCTATTGCAGTGCTGTCTGTGTGCAGTCCTCTCTATTGCAGTGCTGTCTGTGTGCAGTCCTCTCTATTGCAGTGCTGTCTGTGTGCAGTCCTCTCTATTGCAGTGCTGTCTGTGTGCAGTCCTCTCTATTGCAGTGCTGTCTGTGTGCAGTCCTCTCTATTGCAGTGCTGTCTGTGTGCAGTCCTCTCTATTGCAGTGCTGTCTGTGTGCAGTCCTCTCTATTGCAGTGCTGTCTGTGTGCAGTCCTCTCTATTGCAGTGCTGTCTGTGTGCAGTCCTCTCTATTGCAGTGCTGTCTGTGTGCAGTCCTCTCTATTGCAGTGCTGTCTGTGTGCAGTCCTCTCTATTGCAGTGCTGTCTGTGTGCAGTCCTCTCTATTGCAGTGCTGTCTGTGTGCAGTCCTCTCTATTGCAGTGCTGTCTGTGTGCAGTCCTCTCTATTGCAGTGCTGTCTGTGTGCAGTCCTCTCTATTGCAGTGCTGTCTGTGTGCAGTCCTCTCTATTGCAGTGCTGTCTGTGTGCAGTCCTCTCTATTGCAGTGCTGTCTGTGTGCAGTCCTCTCTATTGCAGTGCTGTCTGTGTGCAGTCCTCTCTATTGCAGTGCTGTCTGTGTGCAGTCCTCTCTATTGCAGTGCTGTCTGTGTGCAGTCCTCTCTATTGCAGTGCTGTCTGTGTGCAGTCCTCTCTATTGCAGTGCTGTCTGTGTGCAGTCCTCTCTATTGCAGTGCTGTCTGTGTGCAGTCCTCTCTATTGCAGTGCTGTCTGTGTGCAGTCCTCTCTATTGCAGTGCTGTCTGTGTGCAGTCCTCTCTATTGCAGTGCTGTCTGTGTGCAGTCCTCTCTATTGCAGTGCTGTCTGTGTGCAGTCCTCTCTATTGCAGTGCTGTCTGTGTGCAGTCCTCTCTATTGCAGTGCTGTCTGTGTGCAGTCCTCTCTATTGCAGTGCTGTCTGTGTGCAGTCCTCTCTATTGCAGTGCTGTCTGTGTGCAGTCCTCTCTATTGCAGTGCTGTCTGTGTGCAGTCCTCTCTATTGCAGTGCTGTCTGTGTGCAGTCCTCTCTATTGCAGTGCTGTCTGTGTGCAGTCCTCTCTATTGCAGTGCTGTCTGTGTGCAGTCCTCTCTATTGCAGTGCTGTCTGTGTGCAGTCCTCTCTATTGCAGTGCTGTCTGTGTGCAGTCCTCTCTATTGCAGTGCTGTCTGTGTGCAGTCCTCTCTATTGCAGTGCTGTCTGTGTGCAGTCCTCTCTATTGCAGTGCTGTCTGTGTGCAGTCCTCTCTATTGCAGTGCTGTCTGTGTGCAGTCCTCTCTATTGCAGTGCTGTCTGTGTGCAGTCCTCTCTATTGCAGTGCTGTCTGTGTGCAGTCCTCT
>JAWQFJ010032612.1:0-30000 GCA_034096865.1 Theodoxus fluviatilis
AATGCCATCATCTCCCATTTTAGGGAATCTTATTTATCATAATCATTTTTAAGGACAGTATTTGTGATTGCAAAAATATAGCTGTTTTATATAGACCCGAAGAAATGTTGAATAAACATAGTGCAGGCACAATCTTTTATGAGATAGCTTACAAGAGATTTCAGTAAAGGTCTTGATTTATATCACTGCAAAAGGTGATTTTCCAACTGCTCACCCTTCATACGCTAGTTTTGAAATGATTGCTTTCGGGTGTCGGATATCACGTTTATGGGATCCTGTTTTGTAAGAGTAAACGGCAGTGGTGATGATGTTGGTTGTTGTGGTTGTTGTTGTTGTTGTTGTTGTAATTGTTGTTGCTGTTGCTGCCGCTGCTGCTGCCCTTCAATGTTTTTTTTTAAACTTTTGTTTCGCTTTGAGCTGGTATTCCAACCTAGCTTATCGGAGGAATACAAATTAAGAAACATAGTAAATGGCCAGAGCAAAAAAGGACGACAGAAAGAGGTGCTTCAGGGATGAAACATACACATACGAAGACCACTCCGATAAGGACAGTGGTTTCGCTGCTGCTACTGCTATTATTCGTCTTCTACTACTGCTCCTGTGAAAATAGTTGTTGTTGTCGTCGTCCTTTATATCACCGTCGTTGCTTTTAATGTTGTAGTTGTTGTTGACGGATGACGACTGACGGATGAACAGAGGTAAATGACGTAAATTATATGAGAATGACCATAACGATAACGACGACGACAGCAACAATGATAATGTCACTGGAGATAACGAGGAATGAGTGACAACAACACTACTACTATGACCACGATTGTGACGATAATGATAACGATGATCATGCAAGAGGACGACTACGATGACGACGACGACGATGACGATGACGATGACGACGACGATGACGACGAAGACTGCAACACTTTTCATGATGTTTGTACAGATTCTCGAGTAGAGCAACTAGAATACTGACCACGTCGAAAATCTGGGTGAGGGTGATGCCCACAGTGACGGTGACGGAGTGAGACGCGTTGTAGACTGGCCTCGTGTTCCTGTCGTAGTCAACCATCAAGACCATGAACAGCTTCTGCTCGTCTGTCAGGTAGGGCACGCTCTTGTTCACGCAGATCTGATACTCTGCAACATGGGACAGCTACGGCATGAAGCCTCTCGACGCAGTTTATCATTATGATTATCATTATTAGACTGCTGTAGGCACGAGTACACGCGCAACAAGCACGTAACAAACATACACATGATCGAAGAGCTGTGATGGCGATGGACTGGGGCTTACAAGTGTACATGCAGGCAGAGGAGTGAAGAGACAAAGACCTGCCATTGTTAAACAAGTTTATTGTGAGCACAGCCACGGGAGGCGGGAGTCAGTCGTGAACCCAGGTGGAGGCGGGTATGATTCAACAGCCACCACACTGTAATTGTATTAGGCATGCACGCACCTCAGAGCTAACAGGCAGAGAGAAAGCTCGGGGCTGGCTTGCTTGGGCAGCTGCCTGTGCTTTCTTACATGTACAGAAACATAAACTACAAATCAGCGATTCATTTAAACTATATGCTACAGGAATATAAAAAGTAGCACAATGGTACCTATGATCTGTATATTTTGCTGTATATGTGTTTTGATAAAATCCTCGCTCAGAAATGCAGTTTCACTAGGGGAATACTTGCAACTACATGAATGCAGCGTGGAGAAGCGTAACGCCTCGCGCTCGCAGGCAGCATGGACATTGCTCCCTTGACAGTGGATGTGTTTGCCAGGACAATAATATATACAGAGCTGCCTTTAGGGTCCACTAGGCTAACATATATCTCTAGTGTTTCGATGCTGAGAATGTACTTAAGTTAGGTCTATAATCAACATGATAGTTTGACTAAACTGAATAAATTATTGTTTTCGATATTTGACCCTGTTACACACAGATTAGTACATACATGCACGCATCCACGCACATGCACATTCATACACACATTCACACCCACGCACTAACGCATGTGGTCACATACGCACGTGCATATGCATACAGATGCATACTTGTACAAACGCACACAATTCCAGAAATCCTAATGCCCGTATAGGATCACGTTTATAAAGGTGGATATAATGAGAAGTGTAATTTTTATTTGCCAAAGAATGTGCATCAAACCCTGGATTCCTTTAAAGACGAAACGGTGATATGACTTGGTATTCAATACTCAACCGCATTTTAACTGATTTATGTCTTTCATGAATCACCAGAATCTGATATACTACACTACAGCTACATTATGCATTCTATTCAGTGATGATATCGGTAAAGGTTCTCTTCGTTCAGCGGGCCTCTCAGTGCATGTGCCACTGAACATCGAGGAAAAAGGCTCCCACCACCGATCGAATGAGATTGATCGAGTGATTGTATACAATGAACGGACAAAAGGTCCCATGGCCCAAGCTTGCTTTCACTGGACCAGACAGCTTTCTTCTCCATGCACAAAACCGTCAATGAGTCGTGACAGCGAAGATATCGAATCCTCCAGCACTGGGAGGAGTTCCTCGCACTCAGGTCACTGCGTCGCCATTGCAATGTCCTCGTCCTAGCCCATCTCCATTAGGCATGCTGTGGAGGCCCAGTGGATGGTCTCACCTTTGCCCTTTGCCGTCTTTGTCTGGCACCTTCTCCCACCTCAGTTCTTTCCCATAACCTCTTGCCGCCTCCTCCGCAACCCCTCCCCGATCCCCCCAACCTCACTCCCTCCCCCAGAGCAGTCGTAGTCCACATGTCTTCACCATTTTTTAAAGGTTATAAATGTCTTATTTCTAAAGATCAAGGTCACCATTTTGAATCTGCAGAACTCTTTTGGTTTGTAGTGTTAGAAAGAAATTCTTATTTTAAAACATTTAACAGAGTTTCTTATATTGGTGTTTAGGGGTCATTATATTGCCATGGGATGATTTTCCTTCCAAAGTAGCCATGGCTATGAAGGATGCCCGAAGAAAGAACAAACAATGACCACATCGTTCCCCTAGAGGTGGTGGAATCCCTGGTGTAATGAAGGATAAAATGCCTTAGTTGGGTATTAATCCTAGTCTTCAACAAATTATTGGTTCAATCACATTTGGTTCCAGGGTCGAGATTAAGGCATAAGTTAAACAGAGTTTACATGACGATTAATGCCCATGTCTGGAATTCCAATCGCGTTGCTCATAATCAGTCACTCCTCGATATTAAGTCGACTCACTGATCATCTGTTTGACATCCAAACCACCCCACCCGATATAAAACGATAAACAGGGTCACCATCGAAGCAGATATCCACTTTCTTAAACTATTCCATTCCAATACTGTTCAATACTGCATCGAGCCATAACTGTAACATCACATACCTTCATTGATTTAACAGAAATCCACAGCATGATGGTTAGAAAAAAGCCACATGAAGATAAAACATTAAAAGAATCCTTTTGATTGCATGGGGAGCTGTTTTATAAGGGATTAAAAAGAACTCAAGGTGTGTTGACGCACGGCAAACGTTTCACAAAGAATCCTGTCGTCTTTGATCGGCCGGTTTGACGTAAAACTCTGTTTTCTAGACTTCATTGGACTAATCGGGATTTAATCTGTCATGTTGAAGACGTCTGAACGCAGTTACTGCTACAATCTTAATCGAACATCCTGAAGTTGCCCTGAGAATTAAGTTTATCACTACTGCTCAAGAAGCATGGAGCATATCTGTTTCGGTTCTTTGACTACTTCTAATCAAATACACTATGATTATAGAATTGGCAAACTGAAGCAACGCACTGCCCCATAGGTCGTGCCTTCCATTCACAAAACTCTGAGGTTTCCTGGGTTGAAGCAAGCAGAGAACGATCAAGTCTCCCACGTGATCATAAAGCTCTCTCGCTTCAGATGCTCTTGTCTG
This sequence comes from Theodoxus fluviatilis, assembly GCA_034096865.1. Lineage (NCBI taxonomy): Eukaryota > Metazoa > Mollusca > Gastropoda > Cycloneritida > Neritidae > Theodoxus > Theodoxus fluviatilis. The sequence continues at coordinate 3,919 of JAWQFJ010032612.1, forward strand.
CTGACGACACTTCTGGGAATGATCTAGAACGCACTGCGGTCGCTCGCTGACTGGCTTGCTGTGTCCACAACCAGTCAACGGGAGTAGGGAACTCCGATATTATTCGGATGTTGTCGCAGAAACTAATAATGTTTGCCGAGCATGTCAAAGCAGGAACGGTCTGCCCCCAACTCGCTCTCCCTAACTCTGCCTGGCCTCTGCGTGTTTGGTAGAGAAACACTGCGCAAGCAGTGGCTGCGGAGCTGCTGCAGTAGACAAACAAGGAGAAAGAAAGATTTCGGACAATGCAAACAAATCAAAACCATGGGGCAACAGAATGTACTTATGACGTAAAAAGTTGCAGTCACAACGAGAGCTCCCCCAAAAAGACCGTTCCTGTTAGAGCAATTTTAGCCTAAGACTTGAACATGTGGTATTTTATTCGGAAAATGTTCGTGTAGTGCATATTGGTTTGGGTGTTGGCGCTATCAAAGACTTAAGTAGCTCCAAGAGTTATATACAGTGTCATGAATACGTAATGCAATTGTCTTGGAACTGTATGCACGCAATACACACAAATACCAAACACACACATACACACCTATATATTCACATACACACGCACATACTAACGCACACACACACATAAACACACACAATACTCCACACACACACACACACACACACACACACACACGCACGCACACACCACATACACACACAGAGCTATTTAATTACTTGTTTACTTAAATGTTGTTTTCATCCATCTACCTATTTGTCAACGTCTATGCGTCGATAAACATGCCGTGCGCTTGTTCACCATTGCTTGTGACCATAAGCCATATGTTTCTTCGACGTGTCTATAGTACCATTCATCTGCCATCTATTACAATCTCAACAATTCATCCAGCCATTCCCCACTCCAAGCTAACCACTGATTTCTCCCTCTTCTTCCTCCCCGTCTCGAAGCATCCACACATTCGTCATGCACTTGTCCATCCATCCATCCGTGCATCCATCCATCTATCCATCCATCTGTCCATCAATAGATCAATGTTTGCATTCTCCTATCAGTCAGTCCATCAATACACTATTTACGCATTCGGACAATAATGAACCGGCCCATCTAATTTGAGAATCATTCATCCACCCACCCACCCAATTAATCTGTCCATCCACTCACTCATCCATTTGTCCGTCCATCCGTCCAATTAATCTGTCCATCCACTCACTCATCCATTTGTCCGTCCATCCGTCCGATTTACGTATCAAATAACATACAGTTTAGATGGACATGAGATGTACCGAAAAAATACAGTGCTACCGTTACTCGCCCACCTTGTGCTATGTAAGTTTTATTGCGACCTTTCATAATTGCACGCACACATCAATTCCAATCATTGATGACAAAGCTTCTATTGTTCATGAGTATGAGAATTTTCACATGCACACCCACACAGTTATACACATTCACGCAAAACCCCATGCAAAAGTGCATGCACATACGCAAGTACAAAAATACATGTGTGTTCATGTGTCTGCACACAACGACGCACACACGACAGTTACATTGACGCACGCTCGCGTAGCGCCAAAACATATTAACAAAGTCACTCATTCGTTTGCTCGCTCACTTACTTACTCATTTACTCACTCACTCACGTGCACATGCACTCACGCGCTCACTCACTCACTCACTCACTCACTCACTCACTCACTCACTCACTCACTCACTCACTCACTCACTCACTCACTCACTCACTCACTCACTCACTCACTCACTCACTCACTCACTCACTCACTCACGCACGCACGCACGCACGCACCACGCACACGCACACACTCTCATTTGCTTGCTCGCTTGCTCACGCTCTCTCTCTCTCTCTCTCTCTCTCTCTCTCTCTCTCTCTCTCTCTCTCTCTCTCTCTCTCTCTCTCTCTCTCTCTCTCTCTCTCTCTCTCTCTCTCTCTCTCTCGTACTCGCTCGCTCGCTCACTCACTCGCTCGCATACTCGCTAATTCACTCACCCACCCACCCACTTACTCAATCACTCACTCATTCAGTCACGTACCCACTTACTGATTAACTCGTACACACACTCATCCATCCACTCACTCACTCACATCCCAACATAAAACGCTCAACTTATGCAACCAGTTTTATCTTCACTCACCCTCTGCCGTGACGCCGCCGGCGATGACCACGAGGACGACAACAACGAGGGAGAGGACGTGGAGGGTGACGAGGCTGTGTGAGGAGCCCATGGCTGGGAGCTCTAGGGGAGACTTGACCCAGGTCTGCCTGTCATCTCTCCAGCACTGCCATGCCGACCTGGGGGCGGGGACCACAGGAAGACTCACAGACGGCTCAGCAAACATTTCCGAAGGCCCAGGAGACCCTGCCACAACATCCGTGCGGCGGGTGGAGCAGGGAATGGACGTCAGGTCTGGGCACATCGGCGCCACCCGGGTGGAACGCCTCCAAGACGGAACGCCTCCAAGACACCCTGTCCTGTAGGCATCAAGACGGCCAATACACCCCGAATGAGCATGTACGAAGGTCACGCCTTGGTCAGCTGGCGGGGTAAGGCGGCGTGGACTAGAACTGCGGGTGCCGCTAGGCAGAGTCAACTGCCAGACAGGCTGTCAAAAAGCGTGTGACTTGAGTACTGCTACACGCGACTTTTTGAGTCATGCTGCTGATGTGGTGTGAGTGATATAAGCTGCTTAATCCAGGAGAATAATGCATGGATATAACGTTTAATAAAGAATTTAATCCATTTAGTTTCCTGGGAAGCTTCATAGGTGACGGTGCGAGACTGACATTGCTGACACCAGATATGAACTTCAAACACGAGGAGCACGTTACAACTTGTGTTTTACTTGTGAAAGGAAGATATCACAAACTCATGTAACGTGAAAGTTATAAATTAGTTGCAAGATTTTATCATCATGTACTGCTAAGATGACATGAACATGCAATGACCCACAACATTGACACTAAATGTATTTCACTACAGTATTTTTGAGATGAACGAAAAACTGCTCAAACCATTACATGTACTCCACCAATTTACTAACACAAGACACATGCAGAGGCTGTGCGCTGCAGCGGTGCGCGAAACATGATTTTCAGTTAACTCTTCTAAGACACGCGACAACATTTTGCTATTCTCTCTCTCTCTCTCTCTCTCTCTCTCTCTCTCTCTCTCTCTCTCTCTCTCTCTCTCTCAGTTGGTACAAAATGGAACATTTGTAATTATTGTTCAATACATTACCAACATTTATCGAGCGCTTGATGTAAACATCATGTTCACATGCATGTATATGCAATGGGCCGTTGGCCTCAATAAACCAGTTCAGTTCAGTTCAGTTTCTCTCTCTCTCTCTCTCTCTCTCTCTCTCTCTCTCTCTCTCTCTTCTGTGTGTGTGTGTATGTGTGTGTTTGTCTGTGTGTGTCTGTGTGTGCGCGCGCGCGCGCGCCTTTCGTTCTATATCCGTATTTGAGAGTCTATGTTCGCCACGCTGTCCTCTCTCTCTCTCTCTATCTCTCTCTCTCTTTTCTTTCTCTCTTTCTCTCTCTCTCTCTTTTCTTTCTCTCTTTCTCTCTCACACACATACTCTCACTCTCTCACACACTCATTCATTCTCTCTCTCTCTCTCTCTCTTTCTCTCTCTCTCAATCACGTCATGCAAAGACAGGGATCACGTTGCATATCAGGGCTGTGCGGTGCCAACCCAGGCGGAGTAAATCGTCCGCAGAAGGTGGTGTACAGGGCGAAAGGGCGAAAGAAAAGCAGCCAAGCAAGTTGCACGGCAGAAAAGCGCTGGTACCATAACAGGTCCTAGTGGAGTGCTGCCAGGGTGCACATGCGAGAAGAAATTGCAGGTGGCAAGTACCTAATCACGCAGGTGGCATAGACCTTGGGGTAGACTTAATCAGATAGGGGCAACACTCCACCTCTGTTTTGTCCTGGCGCTGTGCAAGAAAGGGAGAAATGGCTGGAGAGAAACGGTGTCACTCAAAGATGGGCGGCCAGCTGTGTCTTTGGTGCATCTCAGGTGTCTTCTGTGAGAAGAAAGCCTTTCCCTGGGTGTCAAAAGCGTCCACTGACATTAAAAAAGTGTGAATGGCCTTGTCAAGTGCCAACCTTATTTATGAATACGGTTTGGGGAGACAGACGGAGACGGCAACGAGGAGAAAGGGGCGGGCAGTGAAGCGACGATGTTGAGAACGAGTGTCCATTGATCAGACGCATACAAATCTGACTGCTATTTGGGTGGGGTGGATGGTTTAATTTGGGGGGGGGGGATGGGAGTTGGGGTAGGGGGTGGAGGTGAGTATGAAGCGTGGTGAAGGAGGGAAGAGAAGTTAAGAATGGAGTGCGCGATGTGGGTGGGTAGCGTGGTGTCTTTCTTGGTGGGTGTGTTTTTCTTCTTCTTTGTCAATAGTCTGTCTCATTTGGGAATGTTCCATCCAGAAAGTGAGGAGAAGCAGTCACGGAATGCGAAAACGTTTGCCAAACCAGCGCAGTATGTATCATGTATCTGTGGGAAGTTTCAGTTTCAAAAATGAATGCAAGGCAGCGCGTGACAGAGAAGGTGTGAGGTCATCGCGACACAACGCTTTTGAATGAATGACACTGACCATGCGCAGCCAGTGCGAAAAACAAGTTAGTCTGGAGTACAGTAAAACTAACAATCAGGTTCTCCATGCAGGAAATAGCATCTAGCAGCATCGGAAGCCGCTGTCGAGACATTGTTTGTCGGACCACCACTCAACTACATGTACAGTGGAGATACACAGATATACCGAAAAATTAAGCTATGTTTTTCCATACAGTGAAAGTACTCGAAAAGACGCAAACAGTAAGAGCAGTAGGGGGAGGGGGGAGGTGGGAAGAAGTGGATGAGGAGGAGGAGGAGGAGGAGGAGGAGGAGGAGGAGGAAGAAGAAGAAGAAGAAGAAGAAGAAGAAGAAGAAGAAGAAGAAGAAAAGAGGAGAAAGAAAAGAAAGAGGATGAAAAAAGAAAGGGGAAGAAGAAAAGAAAGAGAAGGAAGAAAAGAAAGGGGAGGAAGAAAAGAAAGAGGAGGAAGAAAAGAAAATATGGATGAGATTACAGGTTATTAAGTATCATCTGATGATCAGTATATTAGCATTTAGTATGAGCGGGATAGATTATGCATTATTATTAGTATTATTAGGAGTCAAGCATAATGGGAGTATTATTCAGGGTATTATTATCATTATTTTAGTCTTAATTAGTATATTATTATTATCATTATAAGATTATTATTATTTAATAATATTATTATTATTTTAAATTAAGTTAATAAATACGCATTCACATACCTCCATACATCTTGTCACTATATATACACACTTACTATACATACATACTACATACGATATATATACATACATACATACATACACTACATACATACATAAATACACATACATACATACACATACATACATACATACATACATACATACATACATACATACATACATACATACACGTACGTACATACGTACCTACATACATCACATACATACATACATACATACATACATCATACATAATACATACATACATACATACATACATTACTATACTATCATTACTTACTATCATACTATACTATACTATACATACATACCATATCAAATACTATAACGTCTACATACATCTCATACTTCATCATGACATACATCTTACATACATACATAACATACATACATATATATATACATACAACATATATATATATATAAGTATAATACAATATATATATATATATATATATATCTATACTATAATATATATATACATATAGTATAAATATATACTAATATATATATATAATATCATACATATATATATAATATATATATATATATATCTATATATATATATATATATATATCTATTACTATATATATATAATATGATATATATCCATTAATATAATTATCACAAACAACATCATCAATTTAATACATGCCGAAACAGTACTGTACATACGAGTTCCCGTAACGATATTAAACAGTCCGCGCAAAATACTGACAACAAACGTTTTAAAATCGTGAGCTGTATATTATATCTATCGCTGAGGATGTGCGTTTATGTTCTCTTTGGCAGTTCACGGGTGCAATGGTGAATACATATTTTCTTTGACCGTCTTTCCTCATTCCGGAGTGCAGTTCTTTGCCCATTCCAAATGAGGTTTAAAGTACACATCGACCTGACCTGTTCTTTCATCGTGGAGTGCGCACATTGAACGAAGTCGTCCGGACAGGAAAGAATCTTAAGCAGAGAGGCACAGACCTCTGTAATTTGAAAGAATCTAGGTCAGACATCAGCAAATCCATTCCATAAGGCCGCACCACCCTGTCGTGGCGAGATGTCTTCCCGTTGCTTTTCGACTCCACCGCGCACCTCCCGGAAGTCATCTTCCCCAGAGCAAGAGCTGCTTCCGGTTCAGAGTGTGCGGTAGTCAAGGTGACCGAAGAGCTTGCGTCTCCCCTGCCTTTCAGACTGTCGATAGGCTGATCCTGACAACCGTTTTTTATGCGTTGCGCCATCGGAGACCTAGACGTCTCTATGTCACTCTGAGACCGTCTGAAATCCGGGAAGTACAGATTTGAAAAGCGAGGGCCTGCCAGGGCGAATGTCTTGTCAGGGCGCAGAATGTCAGGCCAGGATTCTACGTCACTCACTGATATGGAGGGGGGACATTTCGGTTCTTTAAATATGGCATCTTTTAAAGTGCATAGAGCTGATATCCTGCCTCAAAAGTATCCAAAAGGAAGCATATGCATTCACCTCACTTTGCCAGTTTTGAAAGCTTGAAAATATTCCTTCAATCGAAATAGGCAAAACCGAATAGAGGTTGGGGAGTAGGGAGTGGGGAGTGAGAGAGTGGGGTGGAGTGGCTTGGAGGGAATTAGCACTTTCGTCTGGTGAGTTTTGTATCCGATTTAATTCCCGGCACCACTCTTTTCCCCACAAGCTCAGCATGAGCAGAATAGATAAAGACAAACTGCACTTGCAACAAATGTTTGGCATTGTAAACCATGTAATAAGTTTTGCTGTTTGAAGCTGTGACATTTTCAGAAAGTAAAGGACGACTTCGGGGAAATACGGTAGGGAAAAACGTGCAACTTTGGAACGACAGATGTAGTGAAACGTATGGGGGGATCACTTACCCCGCCTAGCGCTATTTCTTGAAATGTCACGTAAAGAAAGAAAGAATGCGCTCAGTGGATATATTTATAGGGCTTTTGACGTCACAAGGGGCTCTTGGCTTCTTGCCGATTCACATGAAGCGTTCAGGTCTTCCATGATTATCCTTGAGGCGTGACTTCGCAAGTATCCAAACAAAAGGAAAAAAAGGAAGATACATAGATCAAGTGTTGAGGAAAGAAGGCGCATACAGAGTGGAAGAAAATGGGACGAATGAAAGCGGGATCAAAGCTGAAAAACCCAAGATCGTCGGTTCAACGATTTAGATCATGACGCAAAGAAAGTGTGAGGTGAACATCCGAAAGATGCAGTGTTTGTGAAAAGAATACAGGTTACCTTATCACATTACTCCAGCGGTGGCAACTTAAATCGAACGGCTCAAGTATGCAACATAGGTAAAGAGCGTGAATTCATGCGCACGACATAAAAACAATTTCGATAGAAGCCTTGGGTTTTTCTTTGAGGGTTGGCTTCCGTTGCGAGAAATCCTTCTAATACCAAGTGCCACAAAGCCATCCTCCTCCCACCCACTCCAACCCCACCCCCACACATATCCATCCCGCCTTGGTAGCTGCATCGTCTTCCTGTGCAAGATCATGCACTTCTTCTGCCACCTGACAGAGAAGAGCTAAATGGTATCGTTCGCAAGGAGGCCGCAGTCTTCCCACGACAGAGTCCTGACGGTGTCAGCAAATCTGCCATCGACCCTGGTCTACTTCCCCTCAGTTTCCTTAATGACCCGAAACTCGAGAGCCGTGACTGCGAAAACACATTGCCAGTGAAACCAGGTTTTTTTCAGGTCTTGCGGAAATTCGTTGGGGCTCTTAGCTGATTGCTCAAAGACGCCCGGTGAAAGGCATTGTCTGGCACAGAATGGGGCTGGTCAACTTTCCGGGCACCTGTTTTTTCAGTCCTCTTTCTCCCAGGATATGGATCGCACTTTCCTCAACAGGAGCTGACAGAATCAATCATCTTCATGACAAGCAGAGCTTGACGAGGGCGCGCTCGGTGGACACGGCGAAGAAACGATCACCAGAAAATGTTGACAGTGGATGGAAAAAATGTGTCGCGATTTCGCCAGCGTGTGTGAAGTGCCATTTTCGTTACACTGAGAATAGCCGCAGAAAATCAATGGCGAAAACCCCTTGTTTCGAATGCCTTGTTCTACTTTGACACCTAAATGCAATCCATTTTAAAGACGATGCAACTGCAAAAAACTATTCATGGTACAAGAGAGGTGTTCCTTTGAATCAAATGTGCCACCAGGCAGATTCACACGAACTGAAGCATGTTTACTTTCTTCATCTTGGGAAGCCCTTATTTACTGTGTTCTCAACGGAAGACGCATTAGAATGCAGAAATGTGTTCAAACAAAATACTCTTAATGCGCCATGGAGCAGAAAGTAACATCTACATTTTGTCACGTAACTGGCAACATTTTCTTACAAAAGATTTACTGTAAAGATAATTTACGAATGTCATCCTATTTAAATGATATTACAGATTTATTTTCCATTGTTTTATATTAAAGGCTTTATTCTTTTTCATTGAATACATAGTGTTTTTGAACACACGCATGTTCACGCAAGCGTGCGTGAGCGCGCGTACTCGAGAGCATATTTCTGAAAAGAATAATTCCTTTTAAGTCAATCCTTTATTAAACAAAAGTCATTTTGCAGATTAGACTTGCTGCTCCGAAGCCATACACAAGTCTTTAATCTTGGCAACTCGAAGCAGAAAAATGATGAAAGCTGTGACATTGGAACACATTTAAACAAATGGACCTTCTGCTTACAACCCCAAAATTAAATGAATTCCATTCATTTCTTTAATTGATGAATACTGCGTGGAAATGCAATGTTGTTTTTATTTTTGCCTTTTCCATTTAATATCTCCATCCGTTCATTGCAATTAAAAAAGCTCGCCCAAAACTTGAAAGGAACTGCTTGATCATAATATAAAAAACAAAATTCCATTGCTAACAATTATGTAAGTGCCCAGCAATCCTTCAGTTAGCCTAAAAGCGAGACATTGCAGACCATGAACTCAATCTATTGGTTATCGCGTGCTGCAAAACCATTTGGCATTTTGTATTTGCCCCCAAATGCACTCTTTGAAAGAATATCTGCAGTTCAAAAACAATCTAGTGCCAACTTCGAAAATAGAATATCCCAAGCAAATCACCAGCGGAACGCTCTATTGGAAATTCTTTTTCGTTTCAATCAAAATCATCATCTGAGTAAATCGAAGGACTCATCTCAACTTTGCCAGCCCACTAGAAAATACATCTTCTTCACGCGGGCAAATATCGACTCGTGACGATCTTTCGTGACAAACGGCCAGGACGAATAGAAATATCCCAGGAGCAACGTGCAAAAAAAAACCCACTACCCATTCCGCTTCGTTATGCAATCACAACACCCATGACTGTGTTTGTCCACGCGAGGCGATGGCGGTCGTCGTGTTGTGGCTTGACTAGGCCAGGGTTGTTTTTTAAGAGGACCAGCCGGGCCAAAATTGATGTGTTGCTGGATGCTGCACCATGTAGCGATGCTGGTGATTCTGTGGAAGGATGGAATCATGCTGAAACCATTAGCCGTGTCGTGAGGGAGCTTTGTTCCAACACGCATCCCAAATGCCCTCTTCCAAGCCCAGCTCCAGCACGGAGCCGAATTCAGCATCCTTAAGACTGTTTTCTGCATCCTCTTTATCTCTGACGCAGCCCTTCAACCGGCCACTCACCCCGTCTCAGTGTCCGTTCATTCCGTTCATCTGTTTGTTTCTGTCAGTAACGAGATGGCTTAAGAAACGATGTGCAAACCATAGGGACATTGAATGTTTGTTCATAGTTCGACGAAGGTTTTTAATAAACAAAGCACTTTGTCCCAAAACACTTTAGTTGTGCACTCTTTAGGAGCACGGCTGGCTCTCGTTCATAAAAATGGAGAGGGGTCAAATACCACTAGACATAACCATGGTCCCTCTGTGCAGGTCAGAAGCACACAGATTACTGTAATCTATTACAGCATATCTCAAAACTGTGACAAACAACTTTTCCGTTTATGGTATGTTACCAAACAACTTATCACTTCATTCTCGACTATAGTAATCAAACATAGTTATGATTATGAATATTTATTTTGCATATCAAGTGATCTGTAGGTTGTCTGAAAAACCATTTTAGGTAATTGCCCGTGGTGGTGTGATTATTTCCTGTGGTCCAAAGCGAGAAAGCAAGGACAGCAGGTGAACAGCAGATATAATGCAGTGTTTCAGTACATACACATTCACGGTATATTCGTTACGAGTCCAGGAGGTCTTGTACATTGAAAACACCTGATGACCAAAAGTTGACACTAACCATTACTTAGTTTTAGTGTGTTCTGCACGAAATAATCTTCGGCAAAACTAAAGTGTGAATACAGTCGATAAAACGGTCAGTAAGCTGCCTGAACGAGATCTAACAGGATTCAAAGCATCTATTTCTTCTTGACGGATGCGCCATTCCATCAGAGGATGCGATTGCGAGAATGCTAGCCATGCGATTTACACTGCGTATTATACCAAACTCAGGGATTAAATACATGTAGAAACTGCCAAATATTTTCGTCAAACTTACACAAGATGTATATTGAAACAATGTTAAATAAACGGTATGTAACTGGGACTAAACTGCATTCCATTATATGTCAAGACTGTTGTTAATAATCTGTCCTTTACAAACCTGTGCTCGAAAAGTTTTGTCTGCATTGGAGGCACAAAATAAATTGATTTTTCATAAGTTTTTCTTATAAGATAGTCGCAGTCCGACTGACAATATTCTGCAGTCAATATTGTAGATGTGTCTCCTTTGTTTTAAATGCACACAGTCATACAGTACCAGCAGGCAGTGTTAAAATAAAACACTATTTCAAGTGGTTCTCTGCCATACTACCTAACAGGAACACTACGTGGTTATTAGCACGATTATTTTCTTGCATTAGATACTTCTTTCACATGGACAAGTATACAAACATATACAACTCCCATCTGGTCAGCCCACACATCGCGCTCGAGCAATAGCCAAGGTACTCTTAGACCAGAAACCTGTGGGTACATGGGAGAAGAAGGACAACTGAAATATATTTACTGATGAGATTTGGAATAAATGGGAAAGGGGGTCACAGGTCATGTTTCCTCCCAGCCCACACCGAGAGATACCTCAGCTTAACCACAGCGATTTGTGTACACACCCCAGAGAGATCTTAGCGTCAGCGGCGCCCCCTGTGATGCATTACTGGCAAAAACGGCGACAGCCATCCCCCACATGATTTGTGCCAGTTTCCAGTCTATGATAAGATGTGAGGAACAAAATTGAAGATGATCCCTCTCTTGCCATCCATGATGCATTATATCATAGAGCCTCCTGAAATAGTTCACGGGCACGTAAAATGATGATAATGTTGATCCTAAGAGTCTACATGCTCTACACTTTCTTTCTAGGCATGAGTTAAACTAGATACTTGACAACATTGAAAGGCACTTGAGGTCTGGTGTTATCAATCTAAAGTCAGGTCATAGTTAATTTCACTTTTTCCTCCCTGCCATTTCGTTGGGGCTACCAAGGCCTCATATTCTTGTTCACGTTTCATCCTACTCCTCGGGTAAGGAAAAATGTAGTTGATCAAAGCAATGCCTTACTTGAAAAATCAACAGAGTGATCCAACGAAGCTTTCACAATTGCTTTGATATTCTTGTATCTCGTATTTACCGCATAATCTTCGACCACTCGAAACTTCTCCTCTCGGTTATATATTCTACTTCGTCCTGGGTTGTTTGAGAATAGATGGAAAGGTCACAAATCACGTTCTACTTACATTCTCTGAGATTTAAGCACCATTTGCACATGCATCTTGACAGGGACATTAAAGTACAGCCATACAGATGATACTCCAGTACCCCACATGGAATTCTATACAACTCTCTCTTTCTCTCTCTCTCTCTCTCTCTCTCTCTCTCTCTCTCTCTCTCTCTCTCTCTCACACACACACACACACACACACACACACACATACATACACATACTCTCTCTCTCTCTCTCTCTCTCTCTCTCTCTCTCTCTCACACACACACACACACTCTCTCTCTCTCACACTTTCTCTAACACACACTCTCTCTAACACACACTCTCTCTAACACTCTCTCTCTCTAACACGCTCGCTCTCTCTCTCTCTCTCTCTCTCTCTCATACACACACACTCTCTCTCCCTCTCTCTCTCTCTCTCTCTCTCTCTCTCTCTCTCTCTCTCTCTCTCTCTCTCTCTCTCTCTCCCTCTCTCTCTCTGTGTCTATTCAGCACGTGCTGTGTCCCCTTCCTCTGGAAGGCCAGAAATATCCCATCATAGCAGAAAATCAGCAGAACATCTGGTGCTACGTGCGAGACTTCAAGCTATTAAGCAGCTCAACCATGAACTCTACAGAGCAAACTGCGTCTTCCATGGGCAAGCCCCCGAAGTAGCATGCTATGCTTCAAGGCTTCAGAAGACATATGGCGTGCATAGCAGGTGCAATGTACACACATGGTGAATGAGACAACAGCGCGCCCATTGTTTTTGAGTCTTGAAGATCCCGATCTTGAAAGAGTAGTGGCAATGGCTGATAAACCATGTAAGTAGTTACGACGTTCTGGAAATAATCAGCGTCATGGTTGGCTGAGGTAAATGGTTTGAAGTCGATGCACTATGTGAGTAGACAAACCAGTGACGGCGATTGTAGTCCATTGTAAACACTTTCTATGATACACTTTAGGTCACTGACATGAAATGAAATATGAAAGGCTAGATCATATTGCTGAAGAATGGGGAGTGTGAAAAGCACGACTCCAATAGATGAAAAAAGGGAAAATCCTCAACATAGAAACCATTTGTGTGTTTTAAATTTCATGTGCACTCTGTATTGGTGTAAATTTGAGATGAAAAGTAGAAGACCTGACCTATTAACGATTATTTTCACGCACAATTAGGCATTTGGAACGCTACTCTTGCACACACAAAAATCCGTCTGAAAGTTGTGTTACGCGCCTGTGTCTTGAAAGTCTGTGAGGGTAATTTATGCCTAGATCACCCGAGCAAAGGCTGAGCATCTGAGACAGACTAAACTGAAGGAGAGCTGCAAGCATTACCGGTGATAAATGTGATTATTGAAGAACAGATGGAGGGGGCTTAGGGCTGCGACGGAGACCAGACAAAGAGAATATGTCTTCATTGTGCCACTTGGCGGAGCCAACGACGTGTCTGAGCCCGGACAGAAAGCAGTCGTATTTGGTACTCGAAGAAGAACTACAGGTTAACTCATAGACGCTTTTGAATGCCGTCAAAAGTCTCGATGGCAATTGCTGCAACTCCAGCTTTACTCTAGCACTCGCACCATACATTTGCACGATTACTTTAAGAGTGTAGGCCAGATAGGAAAAGACGCGATTCTATCTGTGATGAAGGTTTTAGTTGAGCATTGCTTAAAAGAGATTTATCTCCAGCTTTTGGTTGGTCCATAACACCTTTTTACAATGTTAACACGTACTTGCAGACTTAACAGTATGCACTGCAACACTTTTAGTTCAATTTCCCCAAGTATACATATACACTTTTCCCCCATCTTTTCATTTGCAAGAATCTACTGAATTATGTGCCTCCATCTTCAACGCGCTCTTGTTCGACTGTACAGTTGGTCGATTAAAAATCTTCTCCATGTGCAACAACTTTAGCGCATTTTAAATGAAAATGTTGCTTAGTATACCATTCATGTTGATGCATAACACTCTGGCCTATGCTACACGGACCATTTCAAAATTACAACATAGCCAACATGAAACGCTTGACCAAAAAGTAATTTGTGATTTGTCTGTCCTTAATATATTTAATAAGCTCCAGTCGTCAAATTTCATATCAAGGAAATGTACTTGATTCATAGTTTCCCCTTCTAAAGAACGCCAGACAATTTCAAGCAACAAAACAACTCATGTATTGACTCTCTCTCAGTGTCATGGAAAGACAAACGATCACAACTTTGCCTCAGGAGGCGATTTTCGTGGTCGGGTCTAAAGACACACACACACACATTCACACACACACACGCGCGCACACACACACACACACACACACACACACACACACACACACACACACACACACACACACACACACACATCATGAAATATCTACTGGAATATTTCCGAGTCTTCGAAAGTGACACCCGTAGTTTAAATCTCTTCCTGGAAATTATGACACCTTCTCGAGTGAGCCCTTGCAGTCGTTTTAAGAGGTCAGCAAAAGAAAAGGTGAGAATGGCTTTGAGAGTGTGGACCTACGGCAGAAGAGCCAAGTGTCTCACTTCCTCAGCTAAAGCGCCGAAAAAGCTTGGGTATCTATCGATACCAGGTTTTGTGTCAACAAAGCAAGGCTGCTGCTTCTTCTGTGTCGACTGCCAGGGGAGCGCTCGACACTGAGAAAGCTCCCTTGAGAGAGGAATCCGATTATCGCCGTCTGTGTTCTCTGGCAGCAGTCTTCACCCTAGAGCTCCACTATTAGCTTTCATTTGGTACCAAGGTTTCAGTAGTGTCCTTATTTGTTTCTTCTCCTTCCTAGAAGTTGCTGTAGCATAGCACGGCAGAGGAATTAGTGATTTGCTTCAGGGCAGAGGCTGTAGTCAGAAAACAGGTCAGATCTGCTATGTAACACATCTGAGAGGAATACTTCAGTCAACAGCATGGCGGGCCATACAAGCTAGCTGTCTTTTCATCCTCTCCTCCCCACCCTCCCTTTCATGTGAGGGCAGCCCTGTATCAAGATTCTAATCTGCAGAGCTCCTCTACATGTATTTGGTACCGTATACGTAGTCGTGGTTCTGATATCGTCATGTTTATTATGGCCCAACCACTTACATGTTATGCTTCATCATGGCATTTTGTACGATGGCTTGCAACAGTCGACGACATTTCAATATCATTTCTGTATGCGTCTGTAGCTGCCTCATAGAGTTTAGCTTCATCTCACGTGTCATTTGTGTCGTTCTCTCTCTCTCTCTCTCTTTCTTTCTCTCTCTCTCTCTCTCTCTCTCCCTATGTATGTTGCAGACGTTACTCTTTCCGCTAAAGCTGGTTGTCTCTGGAAACTTGTCTTTGACTAGTCTAGAAAATCGGTAGACAAACGGATCGGTCAAACAAATTAAATCGATACAGAAGTTGCTATTGCAAGTAGGTGCACATTGATACTCATATAATTTGTTTTATCTGACCAGGTTTACAGTAGCATAGAAATGCCATCCAATGCAGTCATTCAAAGAATTGTCAATAGATGAGCGGAAAAGAAAGAAATTTAAGGGGGTGGGGAGGGGGATATTGATCATCAGCATGCGAGTGGAAAAGAAGAGCAAACAAAGACAATTAGTTTAAGATATCGACATGTTGATCAAAGGGGCATAGAACGGCTCTAACAGTATGTTATTTGTGGCAAGTTGTCGGAAAGGCTTCTTTCCACATATTTAAACGGGCCGCAATAGTGCATTCGTCCAAGGAGAGGGGTGTGGAAAGACGGCCAAACTGGCGGGCCATACAAGCTAGCGAGTAAGACCATCTGACTGGCAAGCGATCTTAGTTCGTTCTCAGTGAATTCGCAGGGATTCATTTATATAATGATAAATAATTTGACGGTTATAAAAAAAAGCGTAAAACCCCAGCCAATCAGATGTTGTGTTCCGCAAGTTTGTGTTTCCTGTCAGCTTGGCTGTCTTTCTCACGCCCCTCTCCTTGGACGAGTCCACTAGTGTGGCCCGTTTATGGAGGCCTTTCCAAGTTATCAACTGCATCGTCTCAAAAGTCCCACTACCTGTGTGGTGGAGACAAATATACATGTAGAGTCACCGCGCCTCGAGCCTCACGTAGTCCCCACAGGACCAAAAGCTATGGAATCGGATACTTCACTTGCTCTTCCTCCAACCAGCTCCAGTGATTTCTCGTCAATTCTCTTCCATAGCCTACAAAGGCTGACAAGCAGTACAGTAATAGTATCATCATCTCAAAATTCGATGAAGAAATTTACACCTAGCACTCAACAAAGAAAAAGCAGCAGCCAATCACGTGTACCTTTCGCAGGATTTCCGCCCGGCTTCCTTAGTGATCTGAGACTAAAGCCACTCTCAAAACTTCAAGACATGATGCTACAGTGGCGATAATAAGTGATAGATATGACGATAATACTGTAGAAAATGAGAAAGCAAATAAGTAGAAGTGAACCTTTAAGCAGTATTCCGGTACGGTACGCGAAAATAAAAATAAAAACGAACATGGTCAGTGGTGCACTAGGGAAAAAATTATCAGGAACACCAGAAGGATCAAGAGGTGAACGAATAGGAGGATCAGATACACAAGAAGTGAGGAGGATAAGCAGGAGGAGGAGAAGCAGAAGAGTAGGAGGAGGGGGAGCAGATGCTGGTGGAAGTGCAGACGCAAGAGGAGAAGCAACATGAGCAGAAGGTGAAGAAGGACTGGCAGAAGGAGAAGAAGAGGGACCAGGAGGGGCCAGGAGATGGCGTAGGTGGAGCAGGGGTGACTATAGGAGTGGCAGGAGGGGCATAGGAAGCTGGAGGAGGAAGAGGAGCAGGGGGAGGAAGAGGAGCAGGGGGAGGAAGAGGAGCAGGGGGAGGAAGAGAAGCAGGGGGAGGAATAGAAGCAGAAGGAGGAAGGAGCAAAAGGAGGAAGAGGATAAGGAGGAGAAAAAGCAAAAGCAGGAAGAGGTAACAAACGTAGTAAGAGTAGATACAAAATAATCACACAGAGAAACAGGAGAAGCGGTAAGAAAAACACGACGAAAGCAGCAGTAACAGTAACAGCTGGAGGAAGGGGAAAAACAAAACGATCAAGAGCAAGGGGAATAAAAGACACATGAGGAGTAGGGGTTGAATATAAAGATAGAAACAGCTCCTGGAGAAAGAGAGAGAGAGAGAGAGAGAGAGAGAGAGAGAGAGAGAGAGAGAGAGAGAGAGAGAGAGAGAGAGAGCAAAGCCTATCAAAATAAATCTACAAAATTGAATCCAAACCACGATGAAGTTTCAAAATTGAAAAAAAATCGGAACTAGGCAGGTGAATCGAGAAATCAAAAGACCTTCACCTCAGCCTACCTGTTTCGTGGTGTTTCCCTGGGCACAGACAGACAATGTTGGAAGGCTGCTAGCGATTCCAGCTGTGAGAGCAGCAGTTACACAGAGGGGTGCAAATCCAAGCAGCACACGGCTTGGTAGAAAAAGTAGTGTAGAAGACGAGTGAGCCAGCCAAGCCTCTTTAACCAAGCATCCGAGCCGGCACCCATCATCGTGAGAATCCCCGTCCCTGACTCCGCTCTCCCCAACCCCCATCTCTCTCTCCTCCCCCATCCCCATTCTCCACCCTCGCCCTCCCGACAATCTTCAACCGCCCACCCCCCCACCCTCACTCTCCTTGCATTCCATATCCCATCCCAGCCTCACTCTCCTTGCATTCCATATCCCATCCCAGCCTCACTCTCCTTGCATTCCATATCCCATCCCAGCCTCACTCTCCTTGCATTCCATATCCCATCCCAGCCTCACATCCTCTCCTCCGCCCTTTCCGCATATTATTTCATTTTGTTCATAGACGAAGCCTGTCCCAGCGAGGGAATGTTATGCATCCATTTTCTCTCGTGACGCTTTCTTTCTAACTGACTAAGCAGACCGACCGACCGACCGACAGACCAACAGGCAGGCAGGCAGGCAGGCAGGCAGACACGCACGCACGCACGCGCGCACGCACGCACGCACGCACAGTTGGACAAATAGACACACTATGAAATACAGACTGACGCGCGCACACACCAGTGTGTTCAAATACTGTAAGCTTTATCCCCCCCCCCCCCCCCCCCCCCCCCATTCATTTTAATATCAATAAAACTTCACTCATACCAGCAACATAAGCTTAAAGGTTGGGTTTTTTCATGGCACGCCTATAATGATTCAATTGAATTGGCCATAGCCAAGCTGATATACTTTAATAACGTCTTAATTGTGAAACCCGTTGTGTGTATTCAGCATATCCAACTAGAATCCAGAGTGTGTATACGCTAAAAAAGTTCATCGGGGGAGCTAGATTACAAAGAGCATGCGTCAACAATGTGATCAACATTATCGCAGGTGAATGAACCAGTTCATCATGCAAAGTCCCACAACCTGGATTACATTATGTTATAGCCAGACAAACATCTGACTCGACCTTATCAGGGTCTGGAAGGCAAGATGTCAGTTTCACGCACAGATGATTAAGTCTGCGTCTCTCTTAATGCGTATGGCTCCCGCAGCGACGAAAGCCGAAAACAACAGCTGTTTTGAATTACGAAAAATACTCTGGCAGGGTTTTTGTGTCACTAAGTGTAAACCCCAGGAGGGAAGAAGTGTATTATTCTGGGGTCGCTGGCTCGTTTTATGGAATGACGGGGATGCGAGAAACACCTACAGACACGTAGCTCCCGAGATTCCTGCGAGCCGTGAAATGAGAACTTTGTCAACATTTACTCCGACGGTGGAGTAGTTTCTCTCTCAGTACCACAACATTGCCATGCGCCGTCAAGTCTAGGAAGCTCCGAAAAGAAAGCAACCACGAAATTTCAGCTAAGGGGGGATGACGATTTTGGAAACACCGTTGTTTTTGTCACAGTATCGTGTTTCTGAGCTCGTGGTCCTGAAATTTGTATTGGAGCAAAGTGTGTTTGAACTGTGCACCCTTCAAAGTAAGGAAAGAGCAGACGATACGTCGAAAAGGTTATTTCTAGTAAGTATGATAGGTCTGGAATAACAATGATTTTGACGATGAAAGTGACGGGATCGTTAACGACAACTATGACGACAACGACGACGACGATGGCGATGATAATGATGATGATGATGATGATGATAATCTTTACTGTGTCCTTTTTTAAAGGAAATTCTTTTGAGGGAATTTCACCCCCGGTCCCCACTGTGCAGCGCCCAGTGACCGGTTTTACTTCTCGGTAGGAGAGACAATGTGGGTAAAGCACTTTGCCCAAGTATGCAACTCTAGGATCTGTGCAGCTTCGAACACCGTACCATTTAGCTGCAAGCGGCTACAGCTTCAGCCACAGAGATGACGACGACGACGACGATGGTGATGATGATTACGACGACAGAAACAATTGCTTTGACTAAATCGATGTCACTGAGATTGTTCTCCCTGTATTTTATAACACAAAGTGAGGTGTAGCAATGGGAACCTCGAAATGAACTCTGACCCAGCAGTCTGTGCTGTGCTATTGACAAATTGAACGTGCAGTCGTTGTTGTCGTGCTTGGTTATGTGTTCAGCTCTCATGGGAACAAGTTGCAAGCACAACATTTACATAAATCCACATCGTCAAATCGTGCAAAGAACGATTACGTGAACCCTAATCCATAGCAGTCACTGTTTCCAAGAGCAATCACATCTTCCACGCCCGTGGAGAAATGAATGTTTTCAGGACCTAGAGAAAATTCAGGCCAAATGCACTTTCAGCAAGTCGCTCACCCAAGTGGTCTTGCGGCAACTCGCTTAATCTCAATCTTATTGGACCCTGAATAGAACGTCTATCCCTCGTCACATTGGGGGGTTTGGCGGGACCCCCTGACAGCAGGAGAAAAGCGAATCCGCAAACAAAATCCATTAAATTTCTCCATTGATTTTGCTCAATGCATGCAGAGGCACCAGCAGTCAAGCTCGAGGACGCCGGCTGCGCGACGTTTGGGGCAAATAGAAAGTCTTTGGGGCGAGTCAAAAGAGAGACTGGAGGATCAAAAGCCTGGTGCCATCCCTGATTGGTCCGTTTCCGTTGCAATCTCCACGGCCAGAGAGCGCGGCAGGGAAGAGAATGACGGGCATTAGTGCCGGTTCAGTGTACCTCCTCTCCTGGTGCGGGGCTAGCGTCCAGAACCAATGGGCTCCAGTCTCCTGGTTGTCTGATGGATAGAGCCATAGCCACACTTCTCTACTTCACTACCTATCATCAAGGAAGCAAAGCGAATCGACAAGCCCGCGTGAGAACTCATGGCATGATATGGCATGACATCCTGACACTGCGTTGCAAAAGCTGCCTAACTAGACACATTTTAGTGCGAAATAGACCAACATAACATTACACAATATATATTACGTAAAGTACGTAACGTAACATAATAGACGAGATATGATATGGCGTGACAAAACTTTCGAATCGGGGCAGTATGCATCTGATTAGCAGCCCCTTCGTTTGGTTAGTCGCGATTCATACTTCAATGTAAAGAAACCATGTGATAAATATGATAAATAAAATCTGACATGCATGTGCACATGTATAAGAAGCGTACGTCCAAATTATTTACGAATAAATGCCATTTCACACCAACTGAAACAAACACTACGTTCTATAGCATACATAAAATGACGCCGATTAGCCAATCAGCTGCTTTCTTCTAAACCGCTTAAGGTGTGTTCTAATTGGGAAAAACTTCGGCCTACTGCGTCGGAGCTTTGACTTCGCTCAGGGGTTTTTGGAGGACTGTCAAGTGTCCGAAGTTCAAAGTTGATTTCAATGATTGTGTTCTTCGAAGTCCGATGTATATTTCAACGTAGTCGGCCGAAGTTGCGTCCTGATTGGTCTTATAAGATCGCTCTCTTGTTTGGGAGTCGCAGACAGTGTAGGCCGTACACTGAGCTACATTATACTACATCTATAATCATATACCTCTTAGAGGCAAGGGCATAGGCCTATTCGTCATTCTGAACACAGAGATATTCACTAGTCTCAGCCACGCTAAATGCCTGTTCGTGTGCAACAGTCGCTGAACACATGTTCGCTAAGTCCGCTTCGGTTTCCGCTCACTCAGGGTACTACACGCCCATTTAGAACACACCTTTAGGCATACATGTACATATATATACACGCTATTTTCGCTGTCTGTCTGTGTGTGTGTCTGTGTGTGTGTGTGACACTCATACGTTTCCACAGTTTTATTCCCATCGACTTGAAACTTGGTATGGGGTTAGGTGTGGACCGGGGTCAGGTCAACGTGGGGTTAAAAAAATGGTGTCGCCATGGGGAGTTCCCATCGACTTAAAACTTGGTATGCTGTTAGGTGTGGGCCGGGGTCAGGTCATGGTGGGATTAAAAAATGGTGTTGCCAGGGAAACCGGAAGTGGGCACAAACAAGATGGCCGCCGAAAACTCAAAGTGCTCCGATTTGACCGAAATTTGGTGTGTGGGTAGGTAAAGTCAAATGATGAAGATCTGTTAAAAACGTTTTTGGTTGTCATGGTTACGTAATGAGAAAAACAAAATGGCGGCTGAAGAATTTGGACGACTGTGTCGAAGGCGGCGAAGCCGCCTGAGACACAGGAGTTCCCATCAACTTAAAACTTGGTATGGGGTTAGGTGTGGGCCGGGGTCAGGTCATGGGGGGATTAAAAAATGGTGTTGCCATGGTAACCGGAAGGGGGCAGCAACACGATGGCCGCCACAAACTCAAAGATTTGACCGAAATTTCGTGTTTGAGTAGATAAAGTCAAATGATGAAGATCTGTGAAAAAATGTTTTGGTTATCATGGTTACGTAATGAGAAAAACAAAATGGTGGCTGAAGAATTTGGCTTTGTATGTGGCTTTGGCGCTTTGCTTAGTGCCTGGCCGCGAAGCGGCTAGTATATATATACACGCAAAGATCGAAGAGTCCCACAAAGGACATCAGAACGCAGTTTTGCATGCCTATTGCGAAGTGTACACGCACTACCGGGGTAGGATTTGCGTACCAGGTTTTTGCAAAGAATTACCTGGATTTCTCGCTAGACGTTTTCTTCCAGAAAACTGCTTTTGCATATTTGACATTAAAAACAATATTCATGTATGTTAAGGGCATGTAATGCGTAGAATGATTCACGTTATGTTCACTAGATGACTAGTTGTGAAGGATACAATGGGTCGAACGCTTGGGTCTTGTTACATTACTCCGTGCAAGAGCACCAGAAACTCCCGACTGTTTTATCGCAAGAATGGAAGCAGCAGTCAATTCATCTCGAGCAAGAACTTAATCACGGCATCTAATCGCCTCCCACTATTGCCAGCAGATCGAGCCATTACCTCAAATCCCGATCTCCAATAATAGATGTGTTCATCAGCGTTGTAGGTTGCTCCCGTGCACTCACGGCACTTTTGCGGGAAGATGATGCAATGAGCTCTTAAGGCTCCTACACACGTACCGGTTGTCCCCCGGTTTTGCTGCCGATCCGGTCAAGAATCGGAACGGTTGACTCATTTGCATACGATCCGGCCCGGTTCTTGTTGGTAGGGCAGGCTCTATTCCCCGACCCGGTTTCGACCGATTCGTATGCCGGGCGACGTGAGAGCGAGGAGAATCTCGCACTAGTTGCAAATTTAAATGGCCAACGTGTCTCCGCTTCTAACATAAATCGGTGTATTTGGGGGATACTAAAACCCCATCCAAAGAAAATGTAAACCATGAACAGCATTAATTTATCAAAGCTGTATGTTGAATGCATCAATAGGTCGTGAAAGTTCTGCATTTTACAAATCGAATGCAGGTCGATGCAGATCTACATCGGCGAAGAATGTGTCGCCACAGCTCCACTGCTTATTGTTGTGTGTTCGCACAGAAAACGCTGTATTGATACTAAAACACCCATCCAAAGAAAATGTAAGCATTAATTTATCAAAGCTGTATGTGGAATGCATCAATAGGTCGTGAAAGCTTCTATATTTTAAAATCCGACAGGCAGGTCACATGCATAGACTAAACGTCGAAGCGTCGTTGCCATAGCTCGGCAAAGGAGCGTAACTCTAAATTCTGAAATCGCTCGAGTTCGCGGGCTCGGTGTAATCGTTGCGTGTGATTGTCATCCCGATTTTTACATGCACGGTCAAACTGGATTGGGATCAAAATCGGCTTGAAAACCGGTACGTGTATAGGCGTCTTTAAAAGGAAAATGATGCAATGTACTCTTACAGATGTAACGGTGACAAAACTTTGCTGACTTTGCTTTCTGTGCATGAGCCGCTCCTATTTTCCAGCCTGTCACCATGTGGTCAGTTCAGTTGCAAACTTATCACTGTTTTCCTTTCATAGCAAACATCCTCTCCAATTCCATCCTCACATCAGAATCTTAGACACAAATTACTGAAGCCATATCATGCCCATACCAGCCTCGCCTTCCCACGTCTCTTTGTACTAGTACACTTTCCCTGCCACCACTCTGTTGCTTCTGAACATATGGCCCTTCTTAAGTTCTTGGACAGCAGATGCCCACCGCACCACCCCTCTTCCCACGATGCCACGCCTTTCTCATGACTCCTCCCCCGGAACCCGGCGTTTTCCGGTTTTATGAAATATATTGAGGTGACCACTTGTGCTTAGAGCAGATAGTAGAGCAGAGTAGAGTAGAGCAGAATAGAGTACGGACTCATTCTTGCATACGGAATAAATGGATGCAATGGCAACACACTGACTCCATGTCCCTCTGTGCCTCTGCCGCCCACCACTTGGGAGGCAGGGGAAAAGTTTCCAACCTGCACCGTAGCACCAGCTACGTCAATGCTGGTGCCGCTACACAGAGAAGGTAGTGCAATGCACTCTTAGAGGAAAGGTAATGCAATGCACTCTTAGAGGGTAGGTAGTGCAATGTACTCTTACACAGGGACGGTAATGCGATTGCTATCTCATCGAAGTGCCTGAACTATATTTAGCCATGCTTCGCATCTACACCCCTGTTTTTGACTAGCTTTCGTATTAAAAGCAAAAACTTGAGAAGTACATTCAGTGCGTACAACCACAAGAAGCGTGATACAAATTTGTTTTAAAGTAAGTAAAATCTACCTGCTGTCTCTAATACCGTGTCGCAGTTGTGCCTCGACTGCGATTGTACAACACGGAAAACAAACGAGCACATTCGGTCGTGTGCTGAACTCTACAACGCTCAGGAAGAGGGATTACCTGGGTGAAGTGTCGTTCTCCCTGTTTTATAAATGAGATTTTTCAGTATATAAACGCTATACATTTATCTCAAACGACAGCCTTTGTAATTTAAATTAATCATTCTTAGCATGGGCTGTACGTCAGGGGCAAAACCATTAGGGATGATGAAATCAGACGACAAGACAGACAACATAGAACTGTCGATCCTGATTCTTTCTTTTATGCTGAAATTTCATCGTGTGAGATAACGTGAGAGAGATAAGCCCATCACTCAGGTCATCCCAGTCAGCAATCTGTGCACGGGCACGGAGCCAATACAGGCCCATCAAAGGGAGTCCCCAGCACTGATACATTCATATCGAGCTGCTTCCAACAGCACCCTGGCCAGTATACAGGGACTAAGGCAGTGCTTACACTGCCCGTTCCTGGAGTACACACAAGGCTGACATTAGGGATGCGGAAAACAGTAGACGGTCATGCATATTCTACAGAGTCAATATTATTCATGTTGACTGGATAAAGAACAAAGGCTGCGTACACAGCCCGACTACTCTCATACTGTAGCGAAATAAACATGGGATATATGCGAGGGAGACGATTGCAGTAGATGGCAGTTGGTTCTGGAGGGTGTGCGGAATAGGCAGTGGCGGGACAACCGTTCAGGAATGAGAGAAGGAAAAGAATAGGAATGAGAAAGCTTACGGTCTATTTGCGACCCACTCTAAATGCTTTAAATACCGTGCCTTGCAGCCTGGGTAAACTATAGGGGTGGAAGTGGTGGTGTAAAGAAGTAGAGTTGGTCGCTGGTGGATGATGGGGTTATGTCAATTGATGTTTGTGTGGGAATGAAATAGATACTGATATGGAAGCAAACCGGTGCACTGTATTGTTTGTAAGTGTCTGCATCTCTCTCTCTCTCTCTCTCTCTCTCTCTCTCTCTCTCTCTCTCTCTCCTCACCCCAGCCCCCAAACCTCCTTTTTTGCTTGAGGTTGTAGATGCACATGTGTGCATTAGCAGCGTTGTTAGAGCCTTATCTTTGTAGTTGCAACTATTTGTTTGCTTGCTAAAGATTCCTGGCTGTAGACATCACCTCTCCTGCCTGGAAATATACATGTGTCATGCAAACTACTTCAGTGCCCACCCCAACCCTACCCCCCTTATCCTTGCTCTCACGTTTACCTTCGTTTTGGCAATCATGAGAGAAACAATATCTTCGAAAACAACTTTAAGCATGAGCCAAAGAATAGTGACGAAAAAAATCTACAGACAGTTTTACTGCACCTCTTCAAGCTCAAGTCCTGGCACTTTAATAGCTTCCTGGTGCCCCATCTTGTTTTCAGAAGCTGCTATGTTGAGGGGATATACTAGTGCATGTCGTACTCGTGCTTCACGGCCACACGTCGGGCATGTCTTCTGAAAACACCGCGTGCTTTCTCTGCCCCGACAGACAAACAGGGCCAGACCCAGATTCTCTAAACACACACAGCTCTGCCCCAGGGTCAGAGAAGACAGGGAAACTTGGAAGGAGGGGGGTGGAGGCAGCTGAGAAGATGGCGATGAGCCAGAAGACAGCTTCGTAGTTCCCGTATTCTCAACACAAACACAGGCACGCGTGTTTTGGGAAAGCCCAGCGGGACGACTATAAGCAGCCAGGGTTTCACGATGCCCTTGTACATGGAATGGCTTCATCCCCTACAAGGGATAGTCGGTATCGAGGTCATGCAAGCGCTGTTCCTACATGTGTAAGTTGTTCTCTTTTACGTGATTTCATTTCCCTCCCAATAACTTCTTCGTGCATAGAAACATTGCTGTTATGCAGGACTGCACACACAGAAAAGGATTGGTGGTGATTAATTTACAT
>JAWQFJ010032612.1:32500-40000 GCA_034096865.1 Theodoxus fluviatilis
GGTGGCGGAGAAAGGCAGGCTCGGCTGACTTCTGATTGAGCGTGCTTCCGATCGCATGTCAGGAGCTCAGCGGCACATCTGTGGCATGAAATGAGGCGTAGAGGAACCCACGAAGCCCATAATGAAATTCTTGGCTGAGCAGAACCTGTCTCCCAGGGAGGGCGTGTCACTGCAGGTGGAGATATGGAAACCGAGGATCGCATGAAGTCTGCTAGAGAGCGCGTGGTGTTCTACTCAACCATGTCTCGAGGAGAGGATGACCATGACTGACGAGAAAATTATGAGTAAATGATTTGCAGGGACCAATGTACTTCCCGATGAACGTCCATCCTTACGTTGACTTTCAGCAGCAATTGTAGATGGCTTCCTTTTTCATGGATGCATGTCGAATGAATGACACGTCAGCGACCTATGTTTCCTGTACATTACAAGCTGTCTCGCTGCTTGTATCACATCATTTCAAGTTTCGCTTGTATTTTTCTTTCGTTCATTTCCATACTCCAGTAAGAGTAAGAGCTTTGATGCAGGCCTACTTTCCCCGCACCTTTACAGCTTTCTTCATTGTTAATTATGAAGTTCTGTTTTATGCATACATGTGATCACCTGTTGGTGTAACTGCCCATCTGCAAGAGTCTCCAATTTTCTTTCTACATGAACGCCCCTGCCTGCCTGCCTGCCTGCCTGCCTGCCTGCCTGCCTGCCTGCCTGCCTGTCTGTTTGTCTGCCTGTCTGTCTGTCTGTCTGTCTGTCTGTCGTCTGTCTCTCTCTCTCCTCTCCTCTTTCTCTCTCTCTGTCTCTCTATCTCTATCTCTCTCCTCCTCTCTCTCTCTCTCTCTCTCTCTCTCTCTCTCTCTCTCTCTCTCCCTCTCTCTCTCTCTCTCTCTCTCTCTCTCTCTCTCTCTCTCTTCTCCTCCCCACTCTCTCTCTCTCTCTCTCTCTCTCTCTCCCTCCCTCTCCCTCTCCCTCTCTCTCTCTCTCTCTCTCTCTCTCTCTCTCTCTCTCTCCCCCCCCTCTCTCTCTCTCTTCTTCCCTAAAAATGTTCGATCAGTCGTGTAGACAGTTCCAACGTGCAATCAATAACATTTTTTTCTGCCTGCTTGATTCCCATTTACGATGGAAAGTTGTCCTTTTATTGCGATAACAAGCGACTAGTAACAAATGACAGCTGAAGTTTGGCTTACCTAACAGCATCCACCAGACTGGCAGAGCGTGGAAATTGCCAATAATTTTCCCGGTGTCTGGTGGAGGGGTGTTTATTCGAATGACCAGGGTTTTTTGCAGTATAGACTTCTTTACAGACATATTTGGCCGTGCTGCGCCAATGGAACCGTTCGTAGATTCTCTGACCGAAGTTAGCACTTCCAAAAGCAGAAACGAGAAGCGGACAAAGATATGTGATAAATATAGCTTTGATGCATCAGGGATGCCTAGCTAGGTCCGAGTGTGTTATTCCTAACTTATCTATGGGAATAGCTCGAGAAATCGACGTGTTTACCAAGTTCTTACCAGTGATACACGTATGCTCTGGATATTCCACCAAAGTGGATTAAAGGAAGGGAAAGGTTTCTCACAATCTTTTAAAGGCAGAGAATTCTTTTTTCTAGAATGTGAAATCTCATTTCCAGTTCAGAGCAAATTGATCATAGTCTATCAAGAAAACCATGGATGTACATACGTATGCCGTCTAAATAACAATAGACCAAAAGAGTGACGGAAAGAGCCCTTTCTCGTTTCAAGTAAAAATGCATATATACAATATTCTAGTTAACATTAACAATACACATATATTTCATATCGAGCGCTGTCTGTTTGCCATCATATACTGTGCATTACGATAAATTCAAATCCAGATAAAGGGAACAAATCTTGTCGGCAAATACCAACTTCAGACGTACAGCAAACAGCAAGATCTTTTTCACTGGCAGTTGTAGGCAAGCTCAGTTCATCCCTTTCGCTCGTCAACTCACTAAAGCAGCAGTAATCACCGCCATTATGACAAAAACGGCAACTCTGGTGCAGGCCAGGCGTTCGGAGTCCGCCATCGATCCCATGGCTGGGTGTGGCGTGAAGACCCTCCGCGCCAGACGTAAATCAGACACGCTCCAGCTGCCCCTTACCCTCACACTCGCCTCCCCAACTTCTTTAATGCGCTCTCGCCATTCTTGACCGCAGTGCTGGAGAAATATTTTCTCCACTCCTGTATGTGTGGGTAATGAGCCCTGACCAAAGCAGAGACTTGTCCTGGATACTCGTGTCTTGGTGAGAGTGGCCGGTGCAAACACGCCAATGACACCCCCCCCCCCCCCCCCCCCCCCAAATGAAACCCCACTCCCGGCCAATTTGCTTGCACTCTGGCGAGCCGCGCCTACGAGGACAAGAGGTCCTCGAAGGTTCCGCACCCGTCCATGCGTCATGTGAGCCACACAAGGGCGATGGAAATCGCACCATTCCTGGTAATGGGAGCAGTGTAACTCGAGATTGTCCCACCGCACCCCCAATCCCAATCACCCCCCCCCCCCCCCAAATGACGACCAAATGGTAAACATTTTTGGCTGCACTTGTAATTATGTACCTCGTGGCAAAGGCGGAGCATAGAGTGTCATAGGATTTAGAGCCAAGCCTAGTCGTCAGCATGAGTGAATGTGTAGACAGGGAGAAAAAAAAGGAGCAAAAATGTGTTGACGTCATCGAAAATACGAGCGCACCTGAGAGTTTCCAGAAAGACTTACGTGTGGTGTTTCCGTATATAGACGCATTAGGGCCCAATTATATAAAGAAACGTCTGCTTCATTTGTATTGGCGGTGTGATAGACCTTTATCGCTCCATTTTATAGCCCCTCCACACAATCCACACAATCCGCGTTTCTCAACCCATGGCGCCACACTTGTCTATGTTCCACTCGTAAACATGTACATATATGCATGCACCCTGCGTGTGTTCTACAGTCATGTGTCACGCATTCCATGCTGCCCTGCACATGTTCCATACCGCCCATGCTTCTCTGTTTTTACACTCCACACTTTCCCTGTTCCTCAGCAGTCATCCATTCACCCTTCTCGATTCTGTGCTAATACAATCGTGACAGTCCATGCACCTTTGCAGTTAGACTCCATATTTTCCTTACGTTCTGCAGTCATTTCCTAAACACCCCATTCTTCGATGTAATTATGCTCTTTAATTTTCATGTTCTTCTGAATCATGCTCCCCAAACTTTTATAATATACACACCAGGCGTGCTCCACCCTTCCTGTGATTCATTTCAATCATCCCCTACTGCGTCCATGCTCTATTCTGATCACTCTCTACATCTTCCATGCTTCACTATTTACATGATCCACTTCTATCATGATTTGAATCCCCCATGCCCCTGCCCCTATGCAACTATACCCCAGTCACTCCTTGCAAACCCCATAGCTGACCTGCCCTCTCTACCCACGCTGCAGCTCTGAGGAGATGATGGCTACCACTGGTATGCACAGTCAGGTCTCACTCAGCACTGCTCCATTGACGCTACCCACTTTCCAGGCCAGTGGGGAGGTGCAACACAAAGGGAGTGGGGCGTTAATTCCTCGCCGCAATTAAAAGGCTCTCAGGCAGCCGTGCCTTACTGTATGGAAGTCAATTGGACATCCATCCACTCCCTCTCCTTCGCGTTCGGCCGTCCTGGCCTCGTAGTCATCAGCGTTCATCATCCGCCAACCCTCAGCGATCACAGATGAAAACCCGAGGCGACAAAATCTCACCCTGGTCAAATTTGCTCAGTGCCTGGCTGCGTTGGTAAATGGCGGTGGGAGAGGTCTACTTGTTTGCCTCCCAACCCCATGCAAATCCAGACCCACAGAGCTGAGACGAGGACGGGATCAATGTATTCCTCTCGTTCAAGGGGCCAGGAAAGGTTGGAAAAGAAAAGAGGCATTGAGAAGATCTACCGTTGGTCAGGAATCGAAGGGAGCCCTGGGTGCCTCGACGGAAGCCGATGATTCACTGACCGTAGATTATAAGGTCATAGGTGAAGGGTTCGACTAAAAAGAGATGATGGTTTCTGAATAGAGTGATGACGCTGGAACATGCCACAGCAGATCCGGAGTCCAAGCAGAAAAAATCGACAAAGCTGGCCAAAGGTTTATGTCGGAGTTCGACTCTGATTAATGCCATTCAAAAGCATCGAGAGCAGGTGACGTGACAGGTACATGGCGCTGCTTCACTGTGGTCTAAGTCGGTTTTACATCAAGGAGCGCTTTCATAACTCAATCAATAGATTTTACGTAATCATTCTGAAACTTTTACAAGTTAACCTCATAAAAACGTGAACAGTTACATCTAAAGTTACGTTTAGCAAACAAAATTTTTATTCACATTAGAATAGAGATGGAAATAACACACACATCGTAATACCTCTCTGAACGATACAACTACTGCATTTCGTCTCAAGTGATTTAGTTTGATAGTAAATAGCTCGTAATTGGCATAAAAAGACAAATTTGAGCCTCGTAAAAATTAATAATTGAAGTAAATGTTAAACTTTATTAATCAGTTAATCATTCATTAATGTATATTTCTTTTTTCACTTGATGGCGTGACTACGTGACCAAGTGATACCCGTATACAACCATCACGTGTTTAGCTCGACCATCTATCTTTTCGAAATGAATGTTACTGAATTATAAATTGCAGTTATGAATTCGATAATGTACGCTTAGTTTAAAAACTAATACAATTAAGATCACTAATGATGAAAGGCAAATTTCGACGTCAAATGCAAACTCTGACGAGATCCATTTTTGTCTGCTCGTAGTCAGATCTAGGCATTATAGAAAACAATTTGCTTTTACTTTATTCAACTGTTGAATGCCTCACTATCACTGAGAAGCCGTCCATCAAGAGTTGAGAATTTTCTTCCTAAAACCCTTAAGACCAAGCATGTTGTGGACCCATATTAGCGAAAGGGCAATTTGAAAGGGTGAAGGCTGAATGTCAGTTTGATCACTAACGTTGATTGGGGCTTGCCAGAAACGATTTGCAATCCTCTTGAATCTCGTCCCATGCCAATCCAATTGAAAACGGCGCCAGATAATTTAGGGGCATGTGAATGTGGGTCATGGGCATTCGTAGGAACGGAGTTAGCAGTGGGACAACAGCAAATCTCATACGATCATGAAAAACCGCCTTTCCCTCCCATGTATTGATCTCGGCTTTTACCGGCGGGCCAGGGAGGGGTAAATGGAACCCAAATCAGACGGCGGACCGTGCCCAATTCAGAAAAGAGGCGGTGGACTCGTGGCTAACCTCCGCGAGCCCCTTTAAAACGTTATCAAGGAATCACGCCACTGACGACGGACAGCCAGAAAGCTCATACGCAAAAAGGCGCATTAGTCATCAATAAGAAGGTGAATGGAAATGAGGAATGTATAGAGGACTGCTGGAAAGGCCTCATCAAGAGCGCTGTAAAACAGCTCGGCAGCAAAGAGAGGTCTGTTGCCTTTCAAAGCGTTTGCATACGATGCGGTCCAGTGAGTCCCTGAGAAAGATTCTATGGACAGAAAAGGATGAAAATGGGAGGGAGAAGGAAAGGACACGGGATGAAACAAAGTCAGAGGAGAAACTTGCAATGAAGTGGTGTGCAATGAATTAATTAATTAGTGAATGAATGAATGAATGAATGAATGGATGGATGGATGGATGGATGGATGGATGGATGGATGGATGGATGGATGGATGGATGGATGGATGGATGGATGAATGAATTAATGAGAGTAAGAGTGAGAGAGTGATTGAGAGACAAAGTGAGAGAGTGACTGAGAGACAAAGTGAGTGAGTGAGTGAGTGAGTGAGTGAGTGAGTGAGTGAGTGAGTGAGTGAGTGAGTGAGTGAGTGAGTGAGTGAGTGAGTGAGTGAGTGAGTGAGTGAGTGAGTGAGTGAGTGAGTGAGTGAGTGAGTGAGTGAGTGAGTGAGTGAGTGTGTGGGTGAGTGAGTGAGTGAGTGAGTGAGTGAGTGAGTGAGTGAGTGAGTGAGTGAGTGAGTGAGTGAGTGAGTGAGTGAGTGTCAGTGAGCGTGAGTGAGTGTCAGTGAGCGTGAGTGAGTGTCAGTGAGCGAGTGAGTGAGTGTCAGTGAGTGTCAGTGAGCGAGTGAGTGTCAGTGAGAGAGTGAGTGAGTGTGGGTGGGTGGGTGAGTGGGTGAGGATGAGTGAGTGAGGATGAGTGGAGTGGAGTAGAAAGGTGTGGAGTGGAGTAGAAAGGTGTGGAGTGAGTGAGCGAGTGAGTGAGCGAGTAAGCGAGTGAGTGAGACTGAGAGTGAGAAAATAAATGGGTGAGAAAGCGAGCGAATGAATAAATGAGTGTGCGAATGTATGAACGGGCGAGAGAGACAGAGAGAGTGTGTAAAATTTACCCCAAGCCTAAACAGCAATTGTCACAGTTCCTTGAGGTCGGGGAATCTCATCCTCAATGTGGTTACTATAGAGTTAATCGTTACCGCGTGGTTTGTATATATATATATATCTGTTCCAAGCGTAATAAGGTCAGCGGACTAAACAATGCATCTCACTCCTTTTCACCAACCAATCCGGCAATATTCTTGAACCTTTTGGGGTATAATCATGTAAAATGTCTCTCTCCATTCGACCAGGACTAATTCACAAAATGTGATGACAATGCAGTCATCGAGTGGAAACCACTTCGCCAAATGTCTGCCTAGAAAATCGGTTCTTCCCCAGGTCCACACTTCCACAAGACCCGTGGATAAACACTGATCACCAGCATGCCCCAGAGCGTCAGGGCAGATTTTCAGAAGCTGGGAGTAAATCCTAAGTCTCTGACTCGACCTAGCGACCACTCTCCAGCTGTACAAAAAAAGCGAACACATGACGCGGAAGGAGCGGCACTGCCCGCGGTGTAATTCATGAACTTGGACTTTCGCGAGCACTGGTCTTGGACTTGTGAGTCCAGGACTAGTCCTAGACCACCGCGTAGCCTGGGACTAGTCCTGGACTCAGCGAGTCTATGATTCACGAACCCAGACTGGGTGTTGACTTGAAAGGCTGGGACTGATTGATCTAGTCCATGGATTATTTTTAGAATGATGTGGATTTCCCGGGATTCCGCCCAGTGCGCAAGCGCATAGCGTACCGCTTTAAACTTCCCGTCAAAAATGACTTCCACGATCGGTAGCAAAACCTCGAAGAAAAGCCCCGATTTCACGGAGCGAGAATCGGTAGCTATCATAAAAGCGGTGTCAGCAAGATACGGATACATTAACAGCAGCATACACACAGCCCAAGCAAACAAAAGAAGACGGACAGCGTGGGAGGGCGGTGACAAATGAAGTGCGCATGCAAGCTGAGGCTGGCTCGAGTGTGTGTGTGTGTGTGTGTGTGTGTGTGTGTGTGTGTGTGTGTGTGTGTGTGTGTGTGTGTGTGTGTGTGTGTGTGTGTGTGTCACCGTTTATCAAGTTCATCAGCAAGAGGCAAACGAGCAGATCAAGTTTGACAATATGGCAGGATT
>JAWQFJ010032612.1:50000-65628 GCA_034096865.1 Theodoxus fluviatilis
CGCCATTTATTCATCTTCTTATTTCAAACATTCTTTGCAATGAGTCATGTCAAAGGTAATTGACAGACCACTGTGCTGGAATGAGTCATGTCAAAGGTAATTGACAGACCACTGTGCTGGAATGAGTCATGTCAAAGGTAATTGACAGACCACTGTGCTGGAATGAGTCATGTCAAAGGTAATTGACAGACCACTGTGCTGGAATGAGTCATGTCAAAGGTAATTGACAGACCACTGCGCTGGAATGAGTCATGTCAAAGGTAATTGACAGACCACTGTGCTGGAATGAGTCATGTCAAAGGTAATTGACAGACCACTGTGCTGGAATGAGTCATGTCAAAGGTAATTGACAGACCACTGCGCTGGAATGAGTCACGTCAAAGGTAATTGACAGACCACTGTGCTGGCTCACCATGATCGCCGACACGACTGCACGTACGCATCCTAAGACTGGGGCCAGAGCTCATAACTACATCAACTTCCATCTCACTGATTTCTCCCGAGCTTTGGTGAGAGCGACACCAACTCATCACCAATTCATCCAGACGAAAATCAATACTGTATGGACACTAGTATGCATGAAACATTTCATTTGAGACCACTAACTGAGGACATCTTCATTTCCTGATTGACGAAGAATTTATCAGAAGTATTTTAACAGTGACTCTTTCAAAAAGGTTTTGAAGTAGCCACGACAACCAAGATCAGATGAAACAGCTCGATAGCTACAAAAGATCCGTTCCATTTGTGTTGGTTCGTCTGAGAATGCTACATCAATTCAGAATTCACAAATATCGCAAAAACTCTCTGGACAAGCTTTATTCTAAGCATGATTAAGTGACTTATGACATCGAATAGGTAATTTGCAGTAAGAGCGTATGCATATACGCAAGCACTCTTTTTGTTGAATGGAGTTTCACATTCAAAAGGAATAGGCCGATTCATAGTAAAATCTCTTTTCGCTTATGTGAGTCAATCTCTAATAGAAATTTGCATACAGCTGTGCTTCTCGAAAAAAGAATTATTAGTCATAGTAACACTATTAATGAAGACATCCAAAACAAAAAGGCCGAATACTTTTTCAATCAAATGGTAGATCATTTTCTCATACTCCTCAGCTGCGCTTTATTTGGAGTAGGCTCCTGAACCAGTAACCCTCTGAGTGACCCAGTTCATCACAGCAAAACTGCTGTCAAGTGACCCTCATATTAGGAGTCGTGCCGATTACCAGCACCAGGGGATTAGAGCTAATCTATTTCTGGGGCTGAGGCTGTCGCGACTTGGCGACAGGTCGTGTTTCCGTCCGAGTCACTTCGCATTCAGCTTCCACTCGTCTGTGTTGGCGTGTTCCCGATGCCCTGTGCCCTCAGGAGCAACTAACAAGGAAGAGCAAGCGAATCAAAGCAGTGAACGAAAGGGTAGGAAAAACATATGTAGGTGAAGTAAGCAGTCCGTTCAAGAGCAACCTTTGTCGGCTCACGCGAGGTTGCAAGATGACCTTTTAGAGGTTGGCTTTCATTCATGCACACCATTTATTTTTACTTTCCTCCCTCCCTCCTCCTCATTATACTAGTCGTCGTCGTTGTTATCGTCGTTGTCGTCGTCGTCGTCCTCCTCCTCCCTCCCCTCTCCTCATCTATCCTCTATCCCTCTTTCCTCCTCCTCCGCCTCCTCCTCCTCCTCCACCACCACCACCATCACCACCACCACCACCACCACCACCACCACCACCACCACCAACACTACAACAGGTACTGCCTATTCCTTTCTTCGTCACCATCACCATTACACAACGACTGTTGCAACAGCAGCGGCAAAACTACCACTTTCACCACAACACCACCACCCCCGAAATCAAAGCCTTTGGCATCGCAGTCAGGGTTGCCGTCTTCGACGTTGTAAACGCTCACGTAGTAATTTTGACATCGCCCTTCCTTGCTCATCTTCAATTTCTAGTCCACGTATCTCACACCATCCACTGATGCATCGATTTGTATCAAAGCCGTTGTTGCAGGCCGTATTAAATTTTTTCTTGGCAAAACTGCATGTCTCATTCGCCCAATCAAGAAATGATCATTAGAAAAGGACTGTGCGCAGATGAGGAGAAATTGTACTCTTTCAGCGATTAACGCCAGTGCAAAGACATTTTGCTGGCAGGCAAAACTTTCACAATTACTTATTACATTACAGTTATCACTGCCACGCTATCAAAAGTAGTATGCAGAGATTCGAAGTGCGGCAACTTACCTTGAAAGTGGATACGTCGGATCTCCCTGACAGTAGACTCGGTTGAGGTGATGCGGACGACACCAGACCACGCACTGTTTCATCAATTCAAATATGCACGCTGCATGTTCAAGGCTCAGTTCTGCAGTTCTGGTTTCACCACAGCAATTCCCGCCTTGAATGAGACCACCACACTTCGTCAGTGGAGTGGTTTGCTGTGGTGGAAAAGGTAATCACTTCCATGAATTTGTTAACAATGATTTGCGCTTTTCCTCACATAGCACTGCCGGCTCTATGTTCTGTCTTACATTCCATTTGTTGCAGATGCCATTCTACATTGGGTCCGAAGAATGGAAAAGATCTGCCACAGAGTCTGTCGTTTCTGTAACAGAACCTTGACAAGCTATTTCCGTTTTGGCTGAAATGCTTCCGTTGTGCTCAGTCCTCCTGGTCTGAGATGAAGGTTGTCTCCAATCCTAAGTTAATGCACAGTGATCATCCAGCAGCACAGCGAAGCGCCACCTCAGAGAACACCATCAGTGACGTCTGCATGGAGACTGGAGTTCCTCCCAGGAATCACTTCCGCTCAGAGAAGCCCTCTGGCTTCCCACCGGCAGTGACGTCATATTGAGACGCAAAGAGCGCGAGAAGTGGCAAGAGTATGCAGGAGAATTTGGGCAAACTAAGATGAAAAAGAATACTGGAAACAGCACAACTGTTCGTACCCTCTACATTGTAGTAATCCTTTCCAACAGAACAAGTCAGTCAGACATTTCAAAAACAGGCTCTTTCAGACACGTACAGACGGAGTTTGTGGACATCAAGGTGAGGACATACGTTCCAGGAATTCAGGACTCGGTGGGAGCCAGTCTACACATAGTGGTGAAACGGAGTTTCCACAGCTACTCTTCTCCAGGTCTGTAAAATCCTGACATCGCCACCGGCTCAGCTGAAATGCTTAGACCGTTGGAGGGAATACAGGTTTTCGACGTTGCTGTGTTGTGGAAATCCGATGTTATTTTGGTAAGATATATGTAAGAACCTATTTTTTAAAAATTAATAACGCACTAGAATAAGGTTTTCATTCATGTTTTGTACATATGGCGTCTAAGCAGAGTAAGGGGTGGGTGGGGGTGGGGGTGGGGGGACATTCCAAGTGAGCATACTGGAGGTCAAAACATGCAAGGGCACACGCACCAATGCAGTGTAGTCTCAAGTTCACTCGGCCAATAATCACAATATGCTCCTCGTCACATTGACAACGCTCCCAAATTTGTATTTAAGCAACTAATCTAATGTTAATAGCAATCCCTGACGATGCATTTTAAACTTAGAAAACTTTTTCCAGACAGAAAGTTATAGTGACATCAATACTTTTCGAATGCGCACACATTCCTCATTTTTCTCACGTCCCAAATGGAAAACTACGACGCGGAAGACACGTACTCGAACCAATTTCTTGAGGAGATGGGTGCACCTGCTTGGATGACCAGCCTCCTTCTGGCAATACAACGTGCTGTCTTGGGGTTTCCGCTGCAGTGACCAGAG
Organism: Theodoxus fluviatilis; assembly: GCA_034096865.1. Taxonomy (NCBI): domain Eukaryota; kingdom Metazoa; phylum Mollusca; class Gastropoda; order Cycloneritida; family Neritidae; genus Theodoxus; species Theodoxus fluviatilis. The sequence continues at coordinate 53,775 of JAWQFJ010032612.1, forward strand.
ACAAGAGACCTCATCAAGAGACACTGGTCAACACTCCCTGGACCGTTGACCACGTGCGGAATTCATCAGGGCATCCGTGATGACACCGTCTCTCTCGTTCCTTCATCATCTCCAGACCAAGACGTGGGAACGGGCGCCCTTCCCAATCAGCACTTGACCACCGTGTTCAGAACTGCGGGCTCCTCGAATCGCGACTAATTGATTCATCGAACTGTCTGCCACGGCTATCCCTTCTCTGTCACATCCTGGAGAGGTGCGGGTGATGCGGGAGGACTTGCAGCGAGCAGAAAGGGGAAACCCAATCATCTGGCAGTAACTCAAAGGTCCGGCAGGGAGGTCCACCCTGGATAAACAGATGATTAGCGCTCGATAGCGGATCCGCGCGGACGGTCGCTTTCTAAGACATCATTGCAGGAGACGCCTTAGGGTGGCAGAGAGGGCGTTGCGAACTCAGACATTGACTGTCAGACATACGCCATCGGGCCAACTGCGCCGGCCGCCACGTGCCAGCAGAAGTCAGTGAGCAGGCGCTGGCCTCGCCGGGAGCTTAGACGGCGCCATGCGATTCAGCACTCGTCCCGTCCTGTCCGCTCGATATCCAACAGAAGAGTGACTGCAAGTTGACTAGATGCTCTAATCCACACAGCCATCGCAAAGCGGGCGGCTGATCGTTGATGTAGGTGTGCATTGTGCTGATGAAGTTAATGTGTTTGTGAGGTCGAGAGAGAGAGAGAGAGAGAGAGAGAGAGAGAGAGAGAGAGAGAGAGAGAGGGGTCCCTGTGCAGATCAACTTTTAGATCAGTTCAGTTTCTTAACCCTGAGATGGGTTGTTGAGGCACCACTGATGACTTTCGGACAATCTTCCTCCATCGATCTCTATCCTCTGTGGCTCGCTGTGAGTCAGCAAAGGTCAAGCCTGTCCACTCTTTGATGTTGTCTTCCCACCTCTTTCTCTGCCTGCCTCTCCTTCTCCCACCTGGTACGGTACCTTGCAGGATGGTCTTGGCCAGCCCACTGCCTCTTGACACGTGACCGTACCACTTCAGCTTTCTGCTTTTCACGATTGAGAGCAGGTCTTCGTACTGTCCAATTGCTCTCCTGATCCTGTTGCTGACTTCCTCATTCGTGACATGGTCTTTATATGAGATGTTCAGAATCTTGCGGTAGCATCTCATTTCCAGGGCTTGCATCCGTCTCTGTAGTTCAGATGTGAGTGTCCAGGACTCGCATGCATACAAGAATACGGAGATGGCCAGCGTGCGCATGAGCCTGATCTTCGACGCGAGAGTGATATTTCTGTCACGCCATATTGGCTTCAACTTTGCCAATGCTGCTGTTGTTTGTGCTATCCTGGACAGTATCTCTGGTTTGGACCCTTCATCAGTCACGATAGATCCCAGGTATTTGAAGTTGTTCACAGCTTCCAGTTTTTGGCCCTTCACTTTGATTTCTATTTTGAAGCCCCGAGGATTGTTCGTCATCACCTTGGTCTTCTCGGTGCTGATCTCCATGCCATATGCCTGTGAAGTCTTGTCCAGGTGCTCAACAAGACTAGTCAGTTCCTCTTCACTTCCTGCTAATCCATCAATGTCATCAGCAAAACGTAAGTTGGTGATCTTTCTGCCACAGATGCTGATTTATCCTTCGTGGTCTGCTAGGGCATCAGTCATTATCCACTGGGCGAAAGACCTCCACGATGCAGGTCACCGGCCAGGGCGGACAGGTCCCACGATGGATCCAACGCCCACGTGTTCACGACCAGGGCGACCCTCCAGGTAGGAGGACCTCGGATGTGGTCGGGCTTGGAGAGGGATGGGCTCCGCCAAGCTGTATCAGCCCCAGACACACCTCATGATGACAAAGACAAAGACAACTTTTAGATACACCATTCTAAATATCTCCCTCTTCTTGGGTTTGAGCTGTCGATGAGAAAGTACTTCAAAGGAAGATCCTCAATATTACAATCATTTTCCGTTAGTCAGATGCAACTGTAAAGGAAAGTAGTTCTGAAAAGCATGCTGATCCTTAAGGAGAAATTCAAGAAACAAAATAATTATGTCTGAATTGAGTCAAATAAACGAGAGAGCACTCAGAGAGTGTAAACCTCCCCCAAGGAAACCACGACTGCTCTTGCATGGCCTGTGTTTTTAATTCAGGCGGGATTTTCTGCTAGCCAGACCTGACGTTACGAAGTTTTGTTCATTTTAGTGGCTGAAAGCAATTTCTGAGTGCCAAACGCATACGATATCAATAGTTTGACGTCATCAACTTCGTAATTTGCGATAAAAACCGCTGGCGCTGAACCTCCAGGTTTTGGCATATTAAAAAAAATGTAAAAAAAGATCGGGTTCGACCCCGCAATCTCTCGAGAAAAGAGGGGGAAAACACACACACACACACATAAAAACACAAAAACCCAGGTCGGGTTCGAACCCACAACCTCTCGAAAAAAGAGAAGAAAAAAAAGTTTCAGCGCAGAATCAAACCTGGTCATGCATGACCAAGAGACGAACGCTCTACCAGCTGAGCCATTAGAGAATTGCTATGATGGAGTGTTTGTAAAGCATGTAAATCCATTTCTAAGCTATTGGCCCAGGAACAATCGACCATATATTTAAAACATGATGGATAGGTTCAGGAAAGCTCCTATTATGACATGTTTTGTTTTCCTTTGGCATGTCATAGACGCTGAATTAACACTCACACAGTCACACAGAGGAGGAAGTGTATTATACTTTATAGATGTTCACACCAGACATGTGCATGTGTGGTACTGCTACCGAGTACCGTCGTTCTACAAGCAACGAGTCAATCCTGATAACACGATGCATAACTGGTAGGTTTTTAGGCTAGATTTGCTTTGAAAAGTTGCAGAAAATCTTATGGTGGTTACAATCTGAAGGTATAACAAGTTTTGACAAGGAAAAAATCAAGCAACTATAACCATTCTGACCGTTGTCAGCCATGTTTGCAGAAGCTCCTAATCTCGCTGGAAACAAGATTTCATACTCTTGTCGTGGAACCAAACGACGAAAAGATTGACCTGATTTTTCAATACAAACACTGTATTCATTTTGTTGTTTAGACTGCAAGTGTAACTTTTCTGACTTGCGTTCCACTCAACACATTTTTGACCTAGTGGACATGTACTCGATTAATTGACTCGATTAAATTGAACTGATGTATTTGATATACATTTGTATTAATCCTGAAAAATTAGGAAATCATACTTCATTCATTCGAGCATTAGTCTTGACAGCATTCAGCGGACGAAGTAAACATCAATCTACTTCAACCATAACGTAAGTGCGAGTTGCAGACGAAACTATCACCGTCACATGACACGGTGACGCCGAATGTCAAATCACTGCTATCTTACGGTCGAAATAATCGGAGAAAGTCTGAATAATCTGAGAAAGAAAATCGAATTGGTTTATTATGTGTATGAATACGAGTTTTTTTAATCGACTTCGGTCAATTTCGCGCTGCCTTGCAGTGATGATTTGAATACGAAGCAGTCGTCTGCAAGGCGAAAACGATCTCGAAGCCAGCGAAGCCGAAGTTTCGACCATGAATGGAAAAAATCGTATTACGACCGTCAACCACTTTCTCTTCAAACCTCGATTCTGAAAATTTGATACATTCAATCGGACCTAACTTTCAGTTAGTGTGCAAAATCTCAAGGAAATCCGTCCAGTAGTTTTTGAGATATAAGCCGTGGAGTCGGGACAGGCAGACAGACAGACAGACACACACACACACACACACACACACACACACACACACACACACACACACAGACAGATAAAGTCTGTAGGACCTCCAGTAAACCATGAGGGATAATTCTTTCTCCTTTACCAGTGTTCTCAAATTCAGTGTTCGTCATTAAACAGCTTCAAAAAAAGAATTGACACGATGTTCAAAGACTACATGTACTGTGATGATGTTGGCCACCCGCTGCTGTTGCCACGTATACCACTCTCTGCCACTCATAAGCCACCGGAAGAAAAGTATAGAGAATAGACACGATCTTTTAAGATCGTTAGAACTAGGGTAGTAAAAAGTGAGAGTAGCCATAAGTACTGATCAAAAGATCAGATAAAGGCCTCGCGGCCTAAGACATCTGAGGACATACTAGGCCTGGTAAAAGACCAGCTAGTATCCATAAGAACAATAATAAAAACCGCTGGCGCTGAACCTCCAGGTTTTGGCACAACAACAAAAAAAGATCGGGTTCGAACCCGCAACCTCTCGAGAGAACTATTGATGCATTCAACATACATCTTTGACGGTACTACTATTGACCGCAATACCCCGCAATACCCCGCAATACCCACAAATATACCGCAATACCACCAAATATGCAACTCGTACTTGCGTCAAATCGCCGTAGTTTGATGTTTGCTTCGTCCAAAGAACATACGTTACATAGACATAAAGAAGCGTCACTCCGCGATTTTAAGCAAGACGAGATTTAGAGTTGCGTCCCTTGTTTTGGTTGGCTGGCAGGCGAAATCAATGCTTGGAGCGATTATGCTCTAGCTACCTATTTTATGAGCCAGTGAGTCTCTCAAATTGACAATAAACTGATGACTGCTCTAGTGTTTAAACTGCCAAGACTTATCCGACAGGCAAATGAAGACAACGAGTTTAGATCTGATAGGTGGTCATTCAATGATCATAGTATACTATGTTTGGCCAGAAAACAACATTGAAACTGATGCGATGTTTCGATATCCTAATACGCTCAAAATACTTCTACTCAATTTTGAGACACATGGGTCGCCAAAAACCATACAAATTCAACTAAACTTTCGGACCGATACACAGAAGCGACCGCATCACGAAGGGACGTAACTCTCGGAAACAGTCAAACTACGGCGATCGCATTAGATCAGTCTTGGCAGCGTTCAGCGGGCTAAGTAAACATCAAACTACGGCGATTTGACGCAAGTACGAGTTGCATATTTGGTGGTATTGCGGTATATTTGTGGGTATTGCGGGGTATTGCGGTCAATAGTAGTACCCAGATTTGATAAATTAATGCTGTTCAAGGGTTACATTTTCGAAACGAAACGACCCGCATCGTAAAAAATCCTTCTGTCTCCTTCACCAACGTTCTGGAAATTATTCATTCTCGCATGGGTTCCCCGAAACTCTAAATGACGTCAATCTAAAAAGATACCCATAATTTCTGCTGTTACGTCAATTGAAATGTTGAGACAGAAAGCTTCTAAGTGGGACTGAATTTCAGATCGTACATGCAAATGACGTCATGCTATTAATGACGTCAAATTTGGCTTTGCCGTCAAATGTCATTTCAATAATTTTTCGACCGGTAATTTCGAGAATACGACCTTAGAAAACCACTTTCTCTTCAAGCCTCGATTCTGAAAATTTGATACATTCAATCGGACCTAACTTCCAGTTAGTGTGCAAAATCTCAAGGAAATCCGTCCAGTAGTTTTTGAGATATAAGCCGTGGAGACGGGACAGACAGACACACACACAGACAGACAGACAGAAAAAGTCTGTAGGACCTCCAGTAAACCTGGAGGGATAAAGTCTGTAGGACCTCCAGTAAACCTGGAGGGCGATAAAATTTCTTTTCGATCGTAATTCCAATTCGAGAAAACAGGTATTTGTTATGAGCTGGTTTTCTCTTTGATATTTACCTTCTGGTTCCTGGTTTGAGTCGATGGTCTTCCGACTCATAGATCTTGGTGTTTCTTGGATTGAGATATAAAAACTTCAGTCTTGTGAGTTCTTATTCTTTATTCAGCATTAGACAGTCCTCAGCTCTCTCTAATCCACTCTCTCTCTCTCTCTCTCTCTCTCTCTCTCTCTCTCTCTCTCTCTCTCTCTCTCTCTCTCACTGAAAACGGAATGTTCTCTTTCCGTAAAATTATGAGAGTATCTAAGTTTGGGTGTTTATCTTAATGATTTAATGAGGATAAAGAGAATTGGTCGGCCGAAACATTTCCAAAATCATTTTCGAAGAAATGGCAAATTCTGAATGTTGGAAAATTTGGATTTCCTTCGAAAAAGGCCTCGGAGAGGGGGGGGGGGGGGGGAGAAGGGGGGGGGGGGGGGGGGGGGGGTGTTCTTTGGGAAGACAGTACGATTCCGTTCGGTCTGGAGTTCTCTCCTAAGAATAAACTCGCTCTTTTGATCCAATTTCTTGGGCACACTATCTGGGTGTAGGCCTACAGGATCTCTTTCTACTTTCCAGCCTGACGCTAGCTCTTTCCAGCATAACATATTATCCTAAATGTACTGATTGTATCTTGGGTGAAACCCTTACCTACTAACAATTTTCAGCAGGATTCGTTTTGAACTTTTGAGTTATTTTGTTAACTAATGAACGAACCAAGGTTATAACCATTCTAGTTCACTAGAGACTTCGCCTACCGGTTTCAACTACTGACTCGGGTTCACAGAATGGGTTATAACATAACCTCCGTGGCGGAGGCAACCACAGACTTGGAAGTTTGAAGAACACCGCATGAGCAACGGTACTCCACTCAGTCCTTTGCCTCAGTCGAAGCAAATGGGTTGTGACGCATATGCACGAGGCGAGTGAGAGATGTTATTGCGTCTATCTCCATTTCTGAAACTTTGCCCCCGTACTTTAACATTCGTTCGTTCCTTCGTCTGATACGATGGGATCAAATCAGATAAAAACAAGGGGACTATAAAACCTAACGCAGCTTTCAGAAATGACATATTTATAGTGAGCATATCCAGTAGTCTCCCCTCCTGCATGAGTGCATAGTCAGCTCCTCAACCTCTACTCCCCTCCTGCATGTGTGCATAGTCAGCTCCTCAACCTCTACTCCCCTCCTGCATGAGTGCATAGTCAGCTCCTCAACCTCTACTCCCCTCCTGCATGAGTGCATAGTCAGCTCCTCCACCTCTACTCCTCTCCTGCATGAGTGCATAGTCAGCTCCTCAACCTCTACTCCCCTCCTGCATGAGTGCATAGTCAGCTCCTCAACCTCTACTCCCCTCCTGCATGAGTGCATAGTCAGCTCCTCAACCTCTACTCGCCTCCTGCATGAGTGCATAGTCAGCTCCTCAACCTCTACTCCCTCCTGCATGAGTGCATAGTCAGCTCCTCAACCTCTACTCCCCTCCTGCATGAGTGCATAGTCAGCTCCTCAACCTCTACTCCTCTCCTGCATGAGTGCATAGTCAGCTCCTCAACCTCTACTCCCCTATTGAAACCCTGATTTTTGACAGTTGGATGTAGGAGAGCAAGCTTTGGTGTTTGACTATGCGAGGCACAGTGCCGTGGTTCAATCCCTGGGATGGGAAAACTCTACGTCATTAATTTATGGAAATAACATATTTATTAAATCCGTGATGACATTATTAGTTGTACATAATGCAAGGAATGGAGTAAGCGCGGTGAAGTGTTTTGTTGTTGAAATGTGTCGACATATCTATTAAAGCATGGAGTTCTATCAAAAACGTCAAATGCGCTGAAGATGACTGTAGCTCAAACTTGTATGCACAGAGCCCGTGCCAACGAGGGCATATGCGCGTTGCTTTCGCTAGGAACCTTGCAATATCTTGCGAGGAACAGGCCGGTGTCAACCTGATGATAGCAGATGTAAAGGAGTCAAATGTTCGACACATATTGATACCGGTCTATTACTTGCCAACTAGGTACGCTAAGCAACGCGCCCGTAACAACGGCTGTGTCCAAAACGAATTGGCGCCGTGATGCGCTATTTTCGCATATAGCTTTTGTTGTCAAGGATAAGCAAACGGTAATCTTTAAAGCTATTGACTCCCTCTTTGATTGCTACTGCCCATGAAATGCAGTCAATGGCCTATTGTTTTCAAATGGCTGTATGATGCCCTATGCCTTCTGGGCCCATTTATAACTAATTTTAAGAAGCCTTCATTGGCTCCCAGTGCAGCACCGAATTGAACACAAAGCTCATCGTATTGTGTTCAACTGCATTTCTGGTTGAGTCCCTGTCTACCTGGAGCGCTGCTTGTAAATTACAAACTTACCAGGGCCCGTATTCACAACGGCGATTTATCTTTTAACACTCGATTTATCCACTAAGCCCGGGTTATCTTGATCGGTTAGATAAGGTACGCTCTGTCAGAGGATCCTAGGTTGCGCTTTGCTATATATACTGGTTTCCAGCCAAGGGAGAGCGGAACAGGCAGTTGGAATCGTCTGAGTTTAGAGATAAATCGGAGTTAAAATAAATCGCCGATAAATCGCCGTTGTGAATACGGGCCCAGGAACTTAAACTCTTCCACACAAAAACTCCTCTGTGTCCCACAGAGGCGGCCGAGTGACTATAGGGCCACCGATATTTCAGTTCTGTGGCACAGAGTTCTTGGAACCAGATTCCGGGACTGCTATGTCTTCCAAACTCTTACTTTTAAAGAAGACTTAATTGGCATACTTTTTATGACTGAACTTGCATACCTCTGTGCGCATTGAGCATGCCTGTGGGTGTGGAGTTTTGCGCATTATAAAGAATGGATGGATGGTGTTTAACGGCCTATCAGCCTTTGTAGGCTATATAAGGCCAGTAAGCACGAAAATCACTAGAACAGTTTAGAGTAAACGCAAATCAAGTCACGGTGTCCCTAGTTATTCGCCTCTTACGAATCGTGTAGGGAGACGCGGTGGGTCAATTCTTACCCGAACCCACAGGGGGAGCGCTTTATAAAGATCCACACATGCATGTGCACATAAGGTCTTAATTCAGGCAGTTTTGATAGCATTTGAGGAGTTGAGATTTTAAATTTCGCACTGACGAGCTGTGAGTGTTAGGCTCATCGGCCCTTGAGGACACTGAACAGTAAAGAGTGAAGCTGAATGAAATCTTACGGCCTAGCAGCCTTTGTAGGCTATATAAAAACCGCTGGCGCTGAACCTCCAGGTTTTGGCACACACAAAAAATTGGGTTCAAACCCGCAATCTCTTGAGAAAAGAGGGGGGAAAAACACACACAAAAACACAAAAAACAGGTCGGGTTCGAAAAAAGTTTCAGCGCGGATTCGAATCCGTTCACGCATGACCTAACGTTACAATTGTCCAGCGCTTTACCATCTGAGCCATTCATTTGGCAACTGACGTTACTACGTGTTTGTAAAGGAATTATAACGTTCTTTTCTGTAAACTCCCTCGCTTCATATTTTGCACTGTAAATTGTTTAAAAATGGATGATAGTTCATGAAATTTGAGTGGTCTTGTACATTTTTGGATACTTAAGGTCTATTTCTGCCAAGTTTATTATCGATTCACTGCCATTAGGCCAAGCCAACAGACTACCAGTACCAAGTTGTTGCGCTTAAGTCAGGACAGACAGAACGAACGAACGAACTTTATTTTACAAGGGTAGTGAATTAGGCAGTATTGCCTTTCTTACTTACATTCAGCCCTTGAGGCAAAATATTCAAATGTGGTAAGAGAGAGAGAGAGAGAGAGAGAGAGAGAGAGAGAGAGAGAGAGAGAGAGAGAGATACAGAGAGAGAGAGACAGAGAGAGAGACAGAGAGAGAGACAGAGACAGAGAGAGAGGGTGGGAGGGGAGCTGGGAAAAGGGGAGGAAGGGAAGAGAGAATGAGAGTAAGATGGTGGGTGGGAGAGAGAGAGAGAGAGAGAGAGAGAGAGAGAGAGAGAGAGAGAGAGAGAGAGAGAGAGAGAGAGTGAGAGAGTGAGAGAGAGAGAGAGAGAGAGACAGAGAGAGAGACACAGAGAGAGACAGAGAGAGAGACAGAGAGAGACAGAGAGACAGAGAGAGACAGAGAGAGAGAGTGAGAGAGAGAGAGAGGGGGGGGGGGAAGCTGGGAAAAGGGGAGGAAGGGAAGAGAGAATGAGAGTAAGAGGGTGGGTGGGAGAGAGAGAGAGAGAGAGAGAGAGAGAGAGAGAGAGAGAGAGAGAGAGAGAGAGAGAGAGAGAGAGAGAGAGAGAGAGAGAGAGAGGGAGAGAGAGAGAGAGACAGAGAGAGAGACAGACACAGAGAGAGAGAGAGAGACAGAGAGAGAGTGAGAGAGAGAGGGGGGGGGGAGGGAAGCTGGGAAAAGGAGAGGAAGGGAAGAGAGAATGAGAGTAAGAGGGTGGGTGGGAGAGAGAGAGAGAGAGAGAGAGAGAGAGAGAGAGGAGAGAGAGAGGGGGGGGAGGGAGAGAAAGAGGGGGGAGGGGAGCTGGAAAAGGGGAGGAAGGGAAGAGAGAATGAGAGTAAGAGGGTGGGTGGGAGAGAGATCGAGAGAGATCGAGAGAGAGAGAGAGACAGAGAGAGAGAGACAGAGAGACAGAGAGACAGAGAGAGAGAGACAGAGAGAGAGTGAGAGTAGCCATAAGTACTGATCAAAAGATCAGATAAAGGCCTCGCAGCCTAAGACATCTGAGGACATATCTATCTATCTAAATTAATTCTCCTATAAACTGTCCTCGCAAATGACGTCACGTTATTGATGACGTCGCACATGTTGGAATTTCGCCATTCCTCCCCAGGTGTTTCGAACTTCTTCTGGCATATAGAATCGAAAATCTCCTCGCAAATGACGTCACTTTATTCGACGTCAAATGATAACGTCACAGAGTTTGCAAAATGGAGTCCGTTGAATCGTTTTCATTAAAACACCAAAATGTAAAAAAGTCACTTTCTTTTCAAACCTCGATTCTGAAAATTTGATAATATTGAATCGGACCTAACTTCCAGTCAGTGTGCAAAATCTCAAGGAAATCCGTCCAGTAGTTTTTGAGATATAGGCCGTGGAGACGGGACAGACACGACAGACACACACACACACACACACACAGACAGATAAAGTCTGTAGGACCTCCAGTAAACCTGGAGGGATAAGGCCATCGACTACAAAATCACCATAGCTGCTTTAAGCAAGAGCAACTCTAATTAGCTAAAGTCTCAATTTCCCTGGTTGTTCGCATTTGGCGAATCGGGTGATAAGAGTGCATTCATGAGGGTTTACAGCCTATATCATCCTTTGCCGAGTATAATGGTATAATGCCATCGACCCATAAAGTCACCGTGATGGTCCGAGCGAGAGCAAGTTAAGCCTCTATTTCACTAGTTATTCAGTTATTCGCCTCTTGCGAATTGCATAGGGAGACCCTGCGAGAGTATTCTTTTCCCCAACCCACGGTGGGGTCATGCAGAAAGACGCGGTGTGTCTGTTCTTACCCTTAACCCAAAGAAGGTCGACAATACGAATCGATATACATGTATACCCATGACATTTGGAGTACAGAAATGAACTAAACTGTACAGATAGCGCTCTTGAACTGATAGCTCAACTGCAAAGATCGAAACATTGGGCCACTGGTTGTTGCAGGTCATTGCTACCAAAACAAAACAAAAACATGCCATCGATCTTATAAGGCGGCAGAAATGCAGGAAAAGAATGAATGAACGAATGAATGAACGGGGTTGTATGGCCTTACAGCCTGAGCAGGCAATACAAGGCCATCGGTCACAAAATCACGAGAGCTGTTGTCGATTTCCCTAGTTATTTGCACTTTGTAAATCGTGTAGGAAGATGCAGCGAGACCATCCTTACCCTCAGCCCACAGGAGTTGCGAGAAGGGAAGAAAAAGAGGTATGTTGAAAGGAGCTGGAGGAGCAAAGAAAGCAGCAGACACAGAAGGTGGAATGGAAGGAATGATTAGAGTGAAGAGAGGAGTAACAAGTACAGGGGATGGTGTTTTTATTATGATTTCATCTTACTTCCCACCGTCCTTTCAGGCTATATATTCAATAATCACCACAAATAACGAATATTTTTAGCAAACGCTAATCATTCCTTGTTGTCAATATTATCTCCTCTTTACGAATTTTATTTAACCAGTTTCAATT